>JAQZBX010012659.1:26905-41021 GCA_029593785.1 Cabassous unicinctus | reverse complement strand
TGGAGTGTAAGTTGGCTTTGACCTGGCCCAAGCAGAAAGCTGAGCTAGCCCAACCACAGTTCACCGAAAGGGGTACAAGCAGGTAGCCTGGAGTATCTGACTCAATTGGAAGATGCCAGCTGCCAGACCTGCATCACCCCCTACTATCTGCTTAACCAGCACTGGACTCAAGCCCTTTGGGACACTCTTGTCTTCTACCCCTTCTATCTGCTTGCACCACAGTCTTCTGGCTACTCCCAATTGAGCTGAAAGAAATTGGATTAAACGCTGTCAAACATAACTGCAATTTATTTATTAATTTTATTATTTTAAGAGAGTACTGGGGATTGAACCCAGGACCTCATACATGGGAAGCAGGCGCTCAAACCACTGAGCCACATCCATTCTCCCATAACTGCAATTTAAAGTACCAAAGCAAATCTACTCAAGCATAAAGTAAGAGAAAGGCAGATGCCTTAGAAAGCCATAATGTCTCTTTTTGGGAATGAGGGTGCCAGTTAATAGCCTGTTGCTCCAGAGTTAGTAAATTCTTGCCAAAGTTTTCTGCAGAGATCGCCGGCTCTTCCTAGCCTATCCTTCTGGAAAATACAAATGAGACTTGGGACTTGACAAACTGGAATTTCTAAATTCCCTTAGGGTAATTCCAAACAATGGTGGGTATTTTAAGCTCCAGCATCCCCACTATTTATTTAATAATTACTTTATTTATTTGCCTACTTACTTATGGTTATTAGCAACCCACAGGCAGAAATTCAATCCTTGAGGCAGCAACATAAAAGGCAATAGAAGTCTCAGAGTGGAATACAGAAGCTGATCCAGCCTAATTTACACTTTTCACAAAAAAATAAAAAAGAATATATATGCATATATATGTATATGTATGTATATAGATATATATAGAGAGAGAGATATTCACAGAAGTTGACCAGCATAGCAACACAATTTCCTAATACCTCAACTTCCTAATCTTATTCCATCCCCTTCCAAACCCATCCTTGCTATGGCTGTTCAAATTCCTGATAAAACAACCAAAACACACGTTCTTTGAGCCAGTAACTCTACTACAAGGGAATCCATCTGAGAGGAAAAATGATAGTAAAATAGCCAAAAAATATATGCAAAATTATATATATTATATATATATAAATATCATATTTAGTCTATGCTATGTGTATTAAATATATATTTTATAATAGCAACAATTAGAAGTAAACTACATGCCCAGGAATAGGAGAATTATTAACTTATGTTATGTTAAACTACAATAAATACTTACAATGACTATTATGCAATCATTAAAATGAAACTTTGAAAGAATGTATCTTAGTGGAAAAATGTTTATGAAGTAAAAAAGCAGTATACAAAACTTCATGGCAGCAAATCTAATTGTGTGTGTGTGTTTACATGCAAGTGTGTTAGTTAAAAAGATTGGAGGGAATTATGCTGAAATATTTGCAGTAATAGGATTCTCAATGGCTTATTTTCTTCTTCATAGTTTCCTCAAATTCATTTATTATTAAATAACACTATTATTATATAATTAGATAAATCAGTAGATATGACTTACAAACAAACAAAACCAGACACTGATAAGCAATACCTCTTCCTTTCCTAACCTGGTTTCAGGTTCATAAAAGTGATTTAATCTCTGACCTGAGATTTTTATTGGGGAGCTGAAAGGGCTGGGCTGATAACAGTCAGGCAGAGGGAACTGGAGGTGCCCAGTGGTTAAAAAGCCTAAGAAAAACTACTTTTTTTTTATTATGAAGTAATTTGGCTCATATTTTGAAAGCAATTTCCAGAAGGTAACAGGAAACTATTTGCCCTAGGAAAGGGGTACTTTAGGATTAGCTAGAAATTATGTCTTGCATTCTTGACAACCCCAGTTCTCGACGATTGTTCCCTGTTGCAATTTCTGCCCCAATGTCTTTGCAAAGCCGCCTTGTTCTGTTGAGATGTTCATTTCTTTATGGGCCTGTTTTGTCTGCTTTGTGTTACCCATGACAGCATCTGTACCTTACACTTCCAAATGGAAAATCTGATAAGATGGTCTTACAGTAGAAAAGAATATCTGAAAATTTTACTGTCCTAGAAAATATGATAGCTCTAAGTCCTCTCTGGATTTAGTTTCAGTAAGTTTATTTAATATGACGAAGATAAAGTTGATGCTGCTGCTGATGATGACCAGTGTCCTAGTCTCTCTTTATAATGTGAGGAAACCCTATCTCACAGGGTTTGGGGTGAGAAGATAATGAGATGACTGTATAAAAAGCCCATATTAAGTGTGACACTTGAATAATTTTTTAAAGTTTACATTCCATGGAAATAGCTAGTACTTGAGGACGGACATTTGAAGGGAAGAAAGTAATAAATGGCAAGGCCAATACATTTCCATGGAATTGTAGAGGGGCAGCTTAACTGCATGGACTTAAACCAGACTGCTTGGGTTTGAACTCTTTCCCTATGAAAATGTAGCCAAGTTACTTGATTTCTCCTTACCTCAGTTTCCCCACCTGCAAGGTGCAGCTGATCATAGGTTTCTGCTTCATAGGATGTTATGAGGATTACGTCAAGTATTTAGGACAAGGCCTGGCAAAGAGTAATCACCAGATAAGTTAAATTAACTGTATTTCTATTCTGACTTGTTTCACAACAACACAAATGAAATGACCTGGGGTGCAGTGTTTTTTATTTACATATCCATTTCCCAAGTCTTTAACTCATCAACTTCCTGATTGTGTCTTGTTCCTCTTTGTATCTGCCAAACCCATCACTCCCTATGTCCACACTAAATGCTTAATGTCTAGAAAAGCGCTACACCATGGTTATAGGTTGAACTGAATCCCCGGAAAAGATGTGTTGAAATCCAAACCTCCATTATCCCGGAAGGTGATCTTATTGGAAACAGGGTCCTTGCAATGGAATTAGTGATGATGAGGTTTCACTAGAGTGGCATGACCCCACATGACTGGTGTCCTTACGAGAAGAGGAGACACAAACAGAGACACACAGAAGGAAGGCGGCTGCGTGAAGATGGAGGCAGAGACTGGAGTTATGCTGCTACAAACCATGGAATGCCAAGGATTGCTTGCCACCCCCAGAAGCTAGGAAAGAAGGGTTTGTCCCTAGGGACTTCAGAAAGAGCATGGCTCTCCTAATACTTTATTCAGACATCTAGCCTCCAGAACTGTGAGAGAATAAATATACTTGTTTTAAGTCACTCAGTATGTGTACTTTGTGACAGCAACCTCAGCCAACAAATGCAACCACTTACCTCATATGGACCATGGTTTTTATAATTGCTAGTTCTCCCCCTCTCACAAAAAATTTAGGGAAGTTTTGGAAGGAATGATATACTTTTGTACCTCAAGCACTGAAAAGTATTAACAAATATGTATTCAGGCTTATTTTTAATAAAATTGTTAGGACATTATCAATTAAAATTATATCATCTCCTGAAATTATTTTACTCTATTTATAAAGACATTTCCATTATGCCCATGTGAACTGCTAAGAAAACCTTAAGCAGAAGCTATTTAATGCCAGTAATTCTAAGCTGCTACAAGTAAACACGAATTTCCTACAACTATAGCTCACATGGTACTTTCTGGGTAGAGAGAGCAGGATTTCCTAGGAAAAAAACATCAGACTTAGAGGCTTGGGTTCTTACTAGGTCATGTCTGCTGATTAAACATGACCCTGGGGAAGTCACCTTACCTCTCCAAGGCTGATGTCTTTATTTACGAAGCAAAAGCATTGACAAAACATTCTAGAATTTATCAACCTTACATGGCACAGCAAAGGCTCCTTGCTGAATAATTCTAGCCTATTCAGAACCGAGAGGGTGGAGCAATGCCTTTCATTAAATGATTAACTGAAGTTGATTTTGTTTGAAGTTTCTAGAAGGATCTAGATATTTCCAAACCAGTGCTACCTACCTAAAATTTCTGAATAATGCCTTGAATTGTTTGTGGAACAGAAGTTCCCAGCCAAAGTAGTTTTCAAGCCCTGTCAGCTCAGCACCCCTGATCACACTGCCTTCTTATATCAAAGCGGGCTTCCTGCTGAGTTTGTTTACACCATTAAATTTCCTCAAATGTAAAGCCAGGAGAATTTTTCCAGGTGTTAAAATTCCTAGAGGGTGGGGAAAGTGCCGAGCCCTATATTAGATCAATACCATGCTAGGGTGAAACACAAAGAACCCTTTTTACTGCGGAGTCCGCTTAGAGATCTCTATTTGGGGGGTAGGCTTGGCGGGCCCATGAAGGCGTCTGTCACCCTCCTTTGAGACCGGACCAGGGCGGTGCCCGAAGCAGATAGGCCGCCACCGAGTGAGGCGGGTGGGTCATGGGCCCCGCAGGGTGCCTGTGGGACCTCCACATGCTCTGCCTTCCACAGTGGGGTTAAGACTGGGCGACGGGTCAGCCAACGCCCCCAAGGAACCCAATTTAAATAAGGAAAGGAGTCTGCAACGAAAGCAAAAGGTAGCAAATCAGAGCAAGAGCCAGGGCTTTTCCAGAGCCAGGTGAAGAGAGCTGGCAAGGTCACACATTCAGTCACCAGGTGGTGCATTTAATTTAAAAGGAGTGTTAACCTTGTTTATACAAAATAACACCAATATGCAGAGAAGCAGTAAATCCATTGTCGTTAAACAGCAGGGAGCTGCTGGCGCTGGCAGCCTGCCCACCGGCGACGTGAACTCGCTGGCACCGCGCGGGGAGCGGCCGGCGCGCGGCCCGCGCTCCTGCCAGCCTCCAGGAGCCGGCCTGCGCGACGCCCTCGCTGCCCTCCAGATGACTCTGTGCATTCTTGTCAAATATATTTAGAACAAGAGGTGTCCACTTAAAGAGAAACATTTGTTAATCACTTAAATGCAGGCGTTTGGCAGCCCTCCAGTTTCACCTTTATAAATATGTAGGATCGGTTTCCAGCTAAGCAGGGAACTCCTGAGCAAGTTCCCTTTCTCTCTTGTGTCCCCCCCCCCACCCCACCCCCTCAGCCCCCAAAACTGACCTAAGGTGAATGTCCCTAGCACCTTATTAATTTTCTATCCCAGCGGGGTTTCCCGAGTCAATGCCAGCCTTCTATCTGAATGTTGATGGAGATAAACAAATGATGCACCGGGCAGAGAGGAGAGGGCGAGGAGGAGGTGTTTCTTTAAGTAAGGGACCGATTGAAATTAAATTCCTGTTGACTGAAGCGCTGGTGTTGACATCCTCCTTGTTTACCAGCAGCTGCCCCAGTTAACGACACTCTGATAACTTTCGAGTCTGCCCTGAGGTAGCGGGTGAAGCAGATAAAGAGGCCTCTGTTTAAATAGTCCGGTTCTCGGCCAGCGCTTTGTAACTTCCTTTCCTTTGAGAACTGGCGAAACTATTCAGAAAAGACAAATCTTGGGTGCGGAGTCTTTTTTTGCTCCCTGACTTGTGAGTTCACAATATGAAAACTCCGGCTGTTCCAGGATACAGGGCAGAGCTCTGCAGAGCTGATGACTTTTCCAGGAGTGTAGACTGGGCCAAGGGTGGGTTGCTGGGAGGTAGGGGATGGAGGGTTAGGTGCGGGTCAAGGAGGAGAAGGGCGGCTGGTGGCAAGGTGAGAAGGTCAGCACTAGGTGTCTTGAAGAACTCTTCCTTTTGTTGTAAAAACACTGACATGTCACTGCTCCCTGACAAGTCTTAGTAACTAACATGTCAGGGACAGGGTTACCGAATTACAATTCTTTGAAGACCAATTCATCATTAGGATTAGCCACGCAAAAATCGCCCCCCCCCCCTTTTTTTAAAACCATCTCCCTCCCTTGTAAGATATTAAAGTTGTAGGGAACCTTGCCAGGGCACCCAGTTTAATATGCTGATCTTACAGCAGAAAGAGCAGATGCCCAGGAGGATAAGGGACTTGCTTGAAGTTCAAGCCACTTAGATAGGATAGTGGCTGGAATCCAGCTTCCTGTCCACCATTCTTTCCATTATACACATGTTTAGCTATGCATACATATCTTTAAATATATACACAATATAGTTATATAAATACATAAATTATAAAATCCAGCTATCATTTATTAAGATCTATACTATGTGAATATTAATTATGAAATATATTCTTACTTAAAACATAAAAATACATAAAATTTTTATTTTTGAAAAGATATATGTTTTATATGTAAATGTGCATGTAAAAATAAATTTCCTTGTAAATAAATCTCTAAATTGCCTCCTACAATCCTGATGTAACAGGCAGGTAACAGCATGCTTAGTCTCTTTCACACTGAGAGGAAGGCAAAGCCTTCATTTGGCTCAGGTCCCAGCCTTGGTAGATCTTTGGACTTCCCTCAAGACCCACCTCAGCCCTGCTTATTTCATTAATAAAATCCATTTAACGATCAACAAGCCTGGAATCCCACAATCTTTTTCTTGCTCTAATCAGGTGAGCCAATAAAGCTCCAATAAAGCAAATGCCAAGAACAAATTTATTTCTACTCTAACAAAGTGAAGATGGTATGAAACAAATCATCTTATTTCCTTTCACCTCAGTTTTGTTAGCTGTAGCATGTCCTTTATCTATCTCAAGAGACTTTGAGAGGGGGAAAAAAAGTTAAATTCAGGCAAAGTATTTTGAGTGGCTCAGAAGAAAGCTGTTAACATTTTGATCTGTGTGGTTCCTTCAGGGAAGTTCTTTACAAAAACTTTAAAGATAAACTGCTGTGATCACTGGACTTTCGAGTTTCCCACAATAATGCAAGATTCATCATTCATATTTCCAAACAGTAGTGACTTCACAATTTCCTCTTTGTATCAAGGTATTGTAATATTATTCTTTCAACAAAATTTAAATTTGGCTTATAATCTCTTCATGGCATTTTCTGTAATTACCAACCAATTTTAAGTGTCCCAGTAACTCTAAACTTCCCCTAGAATCAAAACTTATGAGGACAATTTAAATGGCTTCAAGTTATTTTTAAAGTGTTACATGTAATGGGATGGAAAAAGAACTGACATTCATTATACGTCAGCCACATCCTGGGTGGGATTTGAAGAATTTTATATATTTTTATTCATTTTATACGTATAAAGTGCCCTTTCAACAATAACATTTTATCTAATTCAAAAGAAGTGCATTTCATACAGAAAGAACATTTACTGTAAACATGAATAATTTAAATGAGTGCCAATTAAGGGATTGTACCTTTCTTAGCATATTTCATTAAATTACATAGCATAGGAAGTAGAATCTTCTTTACATTATGAGCAATGGTACTCATTGAAATCTTCTCCATATTTTACCTGAATTTTTGATGTATACTGTAATTGAAGTTTATAGCAGGTTTGCCAAGGACCCAATTGTGAACTAAACAGAGATTATAAATAAGCACAGTCAGTCAAGAAGGTTTTTTGTGTAGGTACTTTGCATACAGTCCCAGGAGGAGGATGAAAGGGCATAGGAGACCCACCACCTGTCTCTGGGTACCCAAGAGTTTAATTGATGAGAAAAGCCGTAAGCAAATAGAGAAGACAAATTAAAACCACACTTATGGGCAGCATCCCAACAGTACAGAAGAGAATGGACTCAATAAAGAAGACCATGGGTCCCAGTATGCCTGTAATGGTCCCAGCTTATGCCTGTAGTCTCAGCTTCATTGTTGATAGTACTTTCTTTCCTTTCCCCTATACGTCCTGGTTTGACTGAAACAGTCTATGGTCAACTTAGCTCAGGGTTTCTCAACTTCAGCACTATTGACATTTGGGGCTGGATAATTCTTTGTTGTGGGGGACTGGGGACTGTCCTGTGCAATGTGGGATGTTAAACTGCATCCCTGATCTCTTCACCCCCCATCCAGTTGTGACAACCAAAAATGTCTCCAGACATTGCTGAATATTCCATGGGTGGCAACGTCACCCCAGGTTGAGAACACTGCCCTAACATCAGGACTAGGAAAGGATATGTACAGAAGTGATGATTAAACCATGGAAAAGTATCTTGAGAAGGTTTAATTTCAGCATCTGTAGATAAAGAACCTGAATTGGTTAAGGAAGAAGGAGGACTTTCTGCATATTTAAAAGCATAAATCAAAAGTCTGATACCAGAAGTAGGAAGGAAGGCAGTAACCAGGGATAAAGACAGAGGCATTAAAGAAGTTGTACTAGTCAGGTTTCTCTAGGGAAACAGAACTGACAGGGGATATCTGTAAATAGTATGAGATTGTATAAAATTGTCTCATGTGAACTTAAGGATGCACAAGTCCATATTCTGTTGGGCAAGTTGCAAACCAGGAGCTCTGATGAAGGTCCTTAATGAGTTCCCCAGGAGACGCTGGCTGTCTGAAGTAGAGATGGGAATTCTCTCCCTGAATACTGAAATCACGCCCCTTTTTAAGGCCTTCAACTGATTGGCTGAAACATCACTCATTGCTGATGGCAATCTCTTCAGTTGATTGTAGAAGTAACCAGCCATCTATGCAATCAGCTCACTAATGATTAAAGTCCTTGAAATGCTTTTGTATTACAATTAGCCAAGTGCTTGTTTGACCAAACATCTGGACACCATTACCTGGCTGAGTAGACACATTAGCCTAACCATCACAGAACTTAATCAACCTGTTGACCAAACTAAGGTTGGAGCTATGTACCCCTCAAAGATGTTTAAAAATTAATAAGGCATACTTACCTGGCAGGGGAGATACCATGATTATGGAGGTGGTTTTCCCAGGGCAAGGCCTACCCATTGTACTCCAGATATGCTGACCCCTGCAATTTCCCCAAATGTGGGAAATGCAACTGCATAATTTGTGGTAGTGGGGACTACATTCACATTTTCCCCTGGCAAAAAAAAAAAGAAAAATTAATAAGGCATTGAAATCTCTAATTCCTGGGACCCACAGCCCTGGGCATAGTGCAGGAATTTGTCTGGTTATGTTGATTAGCTTCTTGAATATCAATCGAGAGGCAGAGGGTGACCATATTTCCCTGAGAGACCAGAAGAAGAGTAGATGAAAGCATGATAACAATAATAATAACAGCTGCTATTAATTTGGTGCCTCCTATATCCCAGCCCTTTGCAAACATTATCTGACTAAATCCCCCCAAGACTTTAGCAAGGCCAATCTTAACTTCTCTTGGCCTCAGTTTCCTAAACTGTAGCACAAGTGAATGCAGATGGTGTGACACAGCTATTATATATCAGGACTGGGACTTGAATCCAGGTCTGGCTACACCAAGGCTACCTCTGTTCTCCTTGCCCTGGCTGTGAGGATAACAAGTAGAGGACATTCTTGGTGAAAAGATACCACAGCCAGCTTAAGAATTTAGTAAAAAAAATAAAATAAAAAATTCATTCTCTTGCTTTGTTCTTTATTTTGAATTAAACTTTAAAATTATCATGTGTGTCCTTATTTATCTAAAGGAAGTGATCTTGGTCTGGTTTCCTTCTTTCACCTATCAGGAAATCAGTTTGGACTAAGAATTTCTAGACTGGTTGATGTTTAATACAAGTCCAACAAGATGATTCAGAATACGACCGTAAAATCCCTCAAAATGAAAATTTACGACCTTAATTTTGTTTAAGACTCTCCAAAGTAAGGGTATTCCATATTCAAAGGTAGGCTCTCTTCCCATCTTCTTTCATTGGTAGTTCATTTACTCATTAATGCAGCTCACACACATGAATGGAAGGTAGATGTTACAAGCTCTCCATGAAGACATGAGTGGCATTACTTGTTGCTTTGCTTTTTCCCTCTACCCAACTCTACCAGTTAGAGAAAGACAAAGTTTTCACAGCTCCAGGCTTGTAGAAACTAACTTTTATTTAAATGTAGTCACGTGTGTTTCATACTAAGGTGAATTATTACTACCTCCAAAGAAGGATGAAGCTTTTACACTGGGCAAAAAGTGTTTTTTTGTCTATCCACAATGTACTGTCGTGGTGTTCTAACAATGTTATTTCATTTTTTAATATTTCTTAATGTTTTAATATATGTGTGTATATACTTCCTTTATTAGAAAAGTCTTGGGTTTACAGAAAAACCATGTGTAAAATACAGGATTCCCATATACCACCACACCTCCAACGCTTTGCATTGGTGTGGAACGTTTGTTATAATTGAGATAGCACATTTTTATGAGTGTGTTATTAACTGAAATCCATGGTTTAATTTACGGTTCACTGTGTTTTCTTATTGTAGTTCCATGGATTTATTTTTATATTTTTATTCCATTGCCTTATATATAATATAACATTTACACTTTTAATAATATTCAGATCTATATTTCAGTGCTGTTAATTGCACTCACAATGTTGTGCTAACATCACCACCATCCATTACCAAAACATTTCCATCGTTCCAAATAGGAACCTTGGACATTTTAAGCCTTAACTTCCCATTCCCTATCCCCAACCTCTCCCCTGGTAAGCTATATTCAAGATTCTGACTCTGATTTTGCTTATTATAATTGTTTCAAATCAGTGAGATCATGCAATAATTGCCATTTTGTGTCTGGCTTATTTCACTTGACATGCTGTCTTCAAAGTTCATCACGTTGTTGCATGTATCAGAACTTCATTCCTGATGAATGAATAACATTCCATTGTATGTATATACCACATTTTATTTAACCATTCATCAGTTGATGGACACTTAAGATGCTTCCATCTTTTGACAATTGCAAATAATGCCACTATGAATATCTATGCAAATATCTGTTTGAGTCCCTGCTTTTAATTATTTTGGGTATATACATAGAAGTAGCATTGCTGGTAGTTCTATACTTAGCTTTCTGAAGAACTGACAAATTGTCTTCCACAGTGGTTGAACTATTTTATATTGCCAGCAGCAATGACTGAGTATTCCTATTTCTCCGGATCTTCTCCAACATTTTTGTTTAATAGCAGGCATTTTAATGGGTGTGAAATGGTATCTCATTGTGGTTTTTTGTTTTTGTTTTCTTTTCAGGGGGTACCAGGAATTGAACCCAGGACCTCGTACATGTGAAATGTATGCTCAACCACTGAGCTACAATGGCTCCTCTCGTTGTGGTTTTGATTTGCATTTCCCTAATGGCTAATAATGTTGAGCATCTTCTCATGTGCTTTCTGGCCATTTGTATATCTTCTTTGAAGAGATGTCTGTTCAAGTCTTTTGCCCATTTTTAAAATTAGATTCCCTGCTTGTTGTTAAGCTGAAGGATTTGAATCATTTATCAAATATGTGGTTTCCAAATATTTTCTCCTATTGTGTAGATTCTCTTTTTACTTTCATGATAAAGTCCTTTGATGAATAATAGTTTTTTGTTTTGTTATTTTTTTTTATGATTTCCCATTTATCTATTGTTTTCTTTTGTTGCTTGTGCTTTGGGTGCAAAGTCTAAGAAACCATTGCCTGGCACAAGGTCCTGAGGATGCTTCCCTACATTTTCTTCTAGGAATTTTATAGTTCTAGCTCTTATATTAGTTATTTTGAGTTGAATTTTGCATATGGTGTTCGGGGTAGGTGTCTTCCTTTTTTTTTTTTGCAAATAGAAATTCAATTTTCCCAGTACCACTTATTGAAGAGCCTATTCTTTCCCAATTGAGTAGTCAAAAATCAGTTGGCTATAACTATGAGGGTTGAATTTTGAGCCCTCAATTCCATTCCACTGGTCTATATGTCTGCCCTTTTACCAGTACCATGCTGTTTTGATAACTGTGGCTTTATAGGAAGTTTTAAGATCAGGTAGTGAAAGTTCTCCAACTTTGTTCTTCTTTGTCAAGATGGCTTTGACTATTCGGGGTCCCTTACCCTTTCATGAAAATTTGTTCATTGGCTCTTCCATTTCTGCAATGAAGGTGGGTGGAATTTGGTTGGGATTGCATTGAATCTCTAATATCCTTTGGTACTATTGACATCCTAATGATATTTAGTCTTCCAATCAATGAACATGGAATATTTTCCATTATATAGGTCTTCTTTAATTTCTTATACCAATGTTTTGTAGTTTTCTGTGTATAAATCCTTTACATTCTTGGTTAGATTTATTCCTAGATATTTGATTCTTTCAGTTGTTGTGATTGGAAATTTTTTTCTTAATTTCTTGCTCTGATTGTTCATTGCTTGTATAAAGAAACACTACTGATTTGGGTGTGTTGATCTTGTAACCCAACACTTTGCTGAATTTATTTTTTAGCTCTATAAGTTTTGTTATATATTTTTCAGGATATTCTGTATATAGGATCATATCATTTGCAAATAGGGAAAGTTTTACTTCTTCCTTTCCAACTTAGATGCCTTTTATTTCTTTTTCATGTCTAATTTCTCTGGCAAGAACTTCCAGTACAATGTTGAATAATGGTGACAGTTGACATCCTTGTTTTGTTCCTGATCTTAGAGGTAAAACTTGAAGTTTTTCACCATAAAGTAGGATGTTACCTGTGCAGTAAAGATGCCCTTTTTCACGTTGAGGAAGTTTCTCCTTCTATTCCTAGTGTTCTACATGTTTTTATCAAGAAAGATTGCTGTATCTTATCAAATGCCTTTTCCATGTTGATTGAGATAATCATGTGAAATTTTCCTTCCTTACAAGAGACTCATTCTTGCCTGCAAGAGACTCATCTTAGACACAGGAATACAAACTAGCTGAAAGTGAAAGGCTGGAAAATGATACTCCATGCAAACAATAACCAAAAAAGAGCAGGTGTAGCTATACTAATATCAGACAAAATACACATTAAAAGCAAAAAAGTTTTAAGAGATACAGAAGGTCATTATATATTAATAAAAGGGACAATCCACCAAGAAGAAATAACAGTCATAAATATCTATGCACAAAACCAGAGTGCTCCAAAATATATGAGGCAAACTCTGGCAAAAATGAAGGGAGAAATAGACATCTCTACAATAATAGCTGGAAACTTCAACATGCCACTCACATCATTAGATAGAACAACTAGAAAGAAGATCAACAAGGAAACAGAGAAATTAATCAATATGATAAACAAGCTAGACTTAACAGATATACATAGAACTTAGTATCTCAAATCAGAGGTTTATACATTCTTCTCAAGTACTCATGGATTTTTCTCCAGGATAGATCACATGTTAGGTCACCAGACAGGTCTCAATAAATATAAAATGATTGAAATTATACAAAGCACCTTCTCAGATCATAATGGAATGAAATTGGAAATCAATATTAGATGAGAAAGGGGAAAATTTGCAAATGCATGGAGGCTAAACAACACACTCCTAAACAATCTGTGTCAAAGAAGAAGTAGTATGTGAAATTAGTAGACATATTTAGACAAATGAAAACAAGCACAGAATTTATCAAAACTTATGGGATACAGCAAAAGCAGTGTTGGGAGGGAAATTTATAGCCCTAAACACCTATATAAAAAAAAATAAAGAGCTAAAATCAAGGATCTTACTGAACTGGAGAAACTAGAAAAAGAAGAGCAAACCATTCTGAAAGCAAACAGAAGGAAAGAAATAATAAAGATCAGAGCAGAAATAAATGAAACAGAGGAAAAAAGCAATAGAGAACAAAAGAAAACAAAAGCTGGTTCTCGTAAGAGGATATTATGAGAAACTGTGTGCCAACAAACTAGACAATCTAGATGGAATGGGCAAATTCCTAGAAATGCTCAAAAACCTACATTGACACTACAGGAAATACAAGAACTCAACAAACCAATCACATTTAAAGAAACTGAAACAGTCACCAAAAATTTTCCCAAAAAAGAAAAGTCCAGGAGCAGATGGCTTCACAGGTGAATTCCACAAAGCATTTTGAGAATAATTAACACCAATCCTGTTTAAAATCTTCCAAAAAATGGAAGAGGAGGGAAAGTTACCCAACACATTTTATGAAGCCAACATCACTCAAATACCAAAGCCAAATAAAGATACCACAAGAAAAGAAAATTACAGACCAATCTCTCTAATGAACATAGATGGAAAAATTCTCAGCAAAATACTTACAAATAGAATCCAGTAGCATACCAAAAGAATTATACACCACAGCCAAGTGGGATTCAACATAACAAAGCAAGGGTGGTTAAGAAAATCATTTGACATAATACACCATATTAACAAATTGAAGGAAAAAAAAAACACATGACCATCTCGATCAACACAGAAAAAACATTTGAC
>JAQZBX010012659.1:0-26805 GCA_029593785.1 Cabassous unicinctus | reverse complement strand
AGTTCTAGCTAGTGCAATTAGACAAAAAATAAAATAAAATAAAAGGTATCTAAATAAGAAAAGAGGAAGTAAAACTCCTACTATTTGCAGATGACATCATTCCATATTTAGAAAATTGTGAAATGTCCATGAAAAAGCAACTTGATTTAATAAATGAGTTCAGCAAAGTGGCAGGATACAAGATCAACATGCAAAAATCAGTAGTGTTTCTGTAGACTAGTATTGAACAATATGACGTAGAAATCAAGAATAAATTCCATTTCCAATTTCAACAAAAAGGCTCAAATACCTAGGAATCAATTTAACCAAAGATGTACAGGACCTATATTCAGAAAACTACAAAACAGTTCTAAAAGTAATAAAAGAAGACCTAAACAAATGGAAAGATATTCCATGTTCATGGATTAGAAGACTAAATATCATGAAGTTGTCAATCTTACCCAAACTGATTTATAGATTCAATGCAATACCAAACAAAATTGCAACAGCCTACTTTACAGAAATAGAAAAGGCAATTACCAAATTTATTTGGAAGGGAAAGTGCACCCAAATAGCTAAAAGCATTCCAAAAAAGAAGAGCAATGTGGGAGGACTTTCACTGCCTGACCTTGAAATATATTACAAAGGTACAGTGGTCAAAACAGAATGGTATTGGCATAAAAATAGACACATTGATCAGTGGAATAGAATTTAAGAGTTCAGAAATAAACCCTCACTTCTACAGCCAACTGGTTTTTTACAAACTTACCAATTCCACATTACCAGGACAAAATAGTCTCTTCAACAAATGGTGCAGGGAGAACTGGATATCCATAACCAAATGAGTAAAAGAGGACCGCATCTCACTCCCTATACAAGAATCAACTCAAAATAGATCAAAGGCCAAAATGTAAAAGCCGACAATGAAACTACTAGAAGAAAATGTAAGGAAACGTCTTCAAGATCTTGTGATAGATGGTGGTTTCTTTCATCTTACATGCAAAGCACCAGCAACAACAACAACAAAAAAGATAAATGTGACCTTCTCAAAATTAAATACTTTGCACTTTGTCAAAAGGATGAAAAGGCAGCCAACTCAATGGGAGAAAATATTTGGAAATCACATAGCTGATAAGGGTTTAATATCCATGATATATAAAGAGATGCTGCAACTCAACAATAAAAAGACAAATGACCCAATTTAAAAATGGGCAAAAGACTTAAACAGACATTTGTCCAAAGAAGAAGTACAAATGGTGAAAAAAACACATGAAAAAATGTTCGACATCACTAGCAATTATGGAAATGCAAATCAAAGCTACAACAAGATATCATTTCACACCTTTTCAAATGGCCACTATTAGAAAAACATAAAACTACAAGTATTGGAGAGGATGTGGAGAGATAGGAACACTTATTCACTTTTAGTGGGAATGCAGAATTGTATAGCCACTGTGGAGGACTGTTTGGCATTTCCTAAAGATGTTGAATATAGGTTTGCCATGTGACCTGGCAATACCATTTTTGAGTATATACCTAGAAGACATGAAAGCAGTGACATGAACAGACATCTGCACACTGATGTTCATAGTGGTGTTATTCACAATTACCAAAAGATGGAAACAATCCAAGTGTCCATCACAGACGAATGGATAAACAAACTGTGGTATATACATGTGATGGAATATTATGCAGCTATAAGAAGAAATAAAATCATGAAGTATATGACAACAGGGATGAACCTAGAGGACATTATTATGAGTGAAGCAAGTCAGACACAACAGGACAAATACTATCTTTGTCCTTTTATAAACTAAATATATTGTGTAAACTCATGGAGTTAATAACTAGAATATAGGTCACCAGAAAATAGAATGAGGGTAGAGAATGGAAAGCTGAGGGTTAACCTGTGCAAAATTGGTAAAAACGTTGTTCATTAGCAATGACTAGAAAAGGTGAAAGCACAACATAATGTTTGTAACTAGCAGTGTCATTATATGGATATGACAGTGGTTGAAAGGGAAAGTCTAAGGTCATGTATATTACTAG
This sequence comes from Cabassous unicinctus, assembly GCA_029593785.1. Lineage (NCBI taxonomy): Eukaryota > Metazoa > Chordata > Mammalia > Cingulata > Chlamyphoridae > Cabassous > Cabassous unicinctus. The sequence continues at coordinate 24,777 of JAQZBX010012659.1, read as the reverse complement.
AAGAAAAGCTAAAAAATGTAAAAAGGACTGTATAGCATAGTAAAATCTCATGTGAAATATGAATATGGGTAATATTGCATACACCACTGTTTTTCTTTGAAACTGAGCAAATGTATGTTAATGTTACAATATCAGGCAAAAAAATAAAATACATTATGCTAAGTGAAAGAAACCAGACATAAAGTACTACATATTGTATGATTTATTTATATAAAATGTAAATATAAATCAATTTATAAGCATAGAATTAGATTAGTGGTTATGTAGGACTGGGGAAGAATAGAGGGATTGAGATGTGACTGCTATGGAATGTGGAGTTTTTCTTTTTGGTGTAATGAAATTGTTCTAAAATTTTTGTCGTGATGGTTGGACAACACTGTGATTATAATAAAAGTCATTGATTGCCCTTTGGATAGATTTTATGTTATATGAATATATCTCAATAAAATTGCTTTAAAATAGACAAAAAAAGAAAGTACTGTATTTGTCAAATTCCTTTTCTGTGTGGATTGGGATGATTATGTGTCTTTTTTTCATTTCGTTAATGTGGTATATTACATTAATTGATTTTCTTATGTTGAACCAATCTTGCATAAGAGTGATAAATCTTAGTTGATCTTAGTGTATAATTCTTTTTAATATGCTATTGGACTCAATTTGGTAGTATTTCATAAGAAATATTGGTCTGTAGTGTGTTTTTTTGTTGTATTTTTATCTAGCTTTGCTGTGAGGGTGATGTTGGTCTCATAGAATGAGTTAGAGAGTGTTCCTCCTTCTTCAATTTTTTGGAAGAGTTTGAGCAGAATTGGAGTTAAGACTTCATGGAATGTTTGGTAGAATTTCCCTGTGAAACCGTCTGGTCCTGAGCTTTGCTTTGTTGGGAGGTTTGTGATTACTGATTTGATTTCTTTACTAGTAATTGGTTTGTTGAAATCTTCTATTTCTTCTTGAGTCAGTGTAGGCAGTTTGTCTGTTTCTAAGAATTTGTCCATTTCATCTAGGCAATCTAATTTTTTTGGCATATCGTTTCCCATAGCATCAACTTTGTTTTAGTTTGCTAAAAGCTGTTGAAATCAATATACCAGAAATGGATTGGCTTTTACAATGAGGGTTTATTGGCTTCCAAGCTGTGAAAGTGTCCAAAGCAAAGCTTCATCAGGTGATGCTTCTTCCTTGAAGACCAGCTGCTGGTGACCTGGACACCTCTGTCACCTGGCAAGGCACATGGCGGCATCTGTCAGTCTCTGCCTCCTCCTCCAATCTCCACTGTCCACAGCTTCTGGCTTCATGGCTTCCTCTAAGTTTCTGTGCATTTCTCTCTGAATATTCATCCCACTTATAAAGGACTCCAGCAAGAGGATTAAGACCCACCCTGGATCACACCCTATTGAATTAGCCTAATCAAAAGAAGAACCCAAATAAAATAGGTTTACACCCATAGGAATGGATTAGCCCTAAGGACGTGATTTTCTGGGAACCATAAAAGCCTCAAACTACCTCATGCTTATGATTCTTTTTATTTCATTAGGTAGGTAGCAATGTGCCCCCTTCCATTTCTGACTTTCTTTATTGGTATCCCCTCTCTTTTCTTTCTAAGTCTAGCTAGACATTTGATTTTGTTGATGTTTTCAAAGAATCAACTTTTATTTTGCTGATTCCATTGTTTTTTGTTTGTTTTATTTTTCTATATTTTTATTTTATTTTTTCTATTGTTTTTGTTTTGTTTTGTTTTCTACTTCATTTATCTCCACTCTAATCTTTGTTATTTCCTTCCTTCTGCTTGCTTTGGGCTTAGTTTATTCTTCTTTTACTAGTTCTTCCCATTTTGAAGTTAAGTCTATCTTCTTTTTTACTGCAAGCATTTAGAGCTATACATTTCCCTCTCAGCACCACCTGTACTGCATTACATATGCTTTGTTATGTTGTGTTATCATTCTCATTTACCTCAAAATATTTCCTAATTTTTCTTCTCATTTCCTCTTTAACCTATTTGTTGCTTAAGGGGATGTTGTTTAATTTCTGAAAATTTGTGCATTTTCTTTCCCCCTTTGTTTTTGATTTCTAGCTTCATTTGTTGTGGTTGGAGAGTATACATTGTATGATTTAGATATTTTTTAATTTATTGAGACTTGCTTTGTGACCCAACATATGGTCTATCCTGGAGAATGATCCATGTACACTTGAGAAGAATGTGTATTATATTTTTGTTGGGTACAGTGGTCTATATGTCTGTTAAGTATAGTTAGTTTAGTGTATCATTCAAGCCTTGTACTTTCTTATTAATCTTCTGACTAGATATTCTACCCATTATAGAGAGTGGTGTGTTAAAGTCTCCTACTATTAATATAGAACCATCAATTTTTCCCTTCAAGTCTGTCAGTATTTGCTTCATATATTTTGGAGCTCTACTGTTAGGTATATATACATTTATAATTGTTACATCTTCCTATTGAATTGACCCCTTTATCAGTATGTAATGACTATCCTTGTCCCTCATAACTGCTTTTGACTCATAGTCTATTTTAGCCAATATTATTATAGCTAACTCACCTCTTTTTTGGTTATGACTTGCATGGTATATTTATTTTTCCATTCTTTCAGCATCAGCGTACTTGTATCTTTGACTTTAAGGTGAGTCTCTTGCAGACAGCATATAGTTGGGTCATGCTTTTTTATCCAATCTGCTTATCTCTGCCTTTTGACTGGAGAGTTTATCTCATTTACATTTAAAGTCACTACTGATAATATAGGTCTTTCTTCTGCCATTTTGCTACTTAGCCTTTGTAAATCTTATACCATTTTCATCCTTCACTTCTGTTAAAGCCTACTTTTATATTTATTTGCTTTCTTGTGTTGTACCATATTGAATGCCTTCTCATTTCTATTTAGATATATTTTTCATCTGTTTTCCTTGTGGTTACCATAAGGTTAAAATTTAACATCCTAAATATATAACAATTATATTGGGTTTGATACCAACTTAACTTCAATAGCATGCACATATACTTTTCCTACACCCCTCAGTCCCCTACTATTATTTTGTACTTAACAAGTACAAAAGTACAAGTATAAAATATCTTTGTACTTGTACATTTATATCTTTGTACATTGTATGTCCACAATCCTAAATATATCATTATGTTTTATGCATTTACATTTAGCACCTGTAGGAAGTAAGAAGTGGAGTTACATACCAAACAATACAATATATTAATACTGGCATTTATCATTACCCAAATGGTTACCTTTACCACATGTCTTTATTTCTTTATGCTGCTTTGAACCACTGTCTAATGTCATTTTCTTTCAGTCTGAAGAACTCCCTTGAGCATTGCTTTAGGGCAGATTTAGTGGTGATATGCTCTTCAGCTTTTGTTTATCTGGGAATCTTCTTAGTCTGTCCCTCATTTTGAAAGAGAGTCTTGCCAGATATAAAATTCTTGGCTAGCAGTTGTTTTCCCTCAGCACTTTAAGTATTTCAACCCACTGTCTTTCTGCATGCATGAAAAATTGGCACTCAATCTTGTTGGAATTCCCTTGTATGTATCATATTGCTTTACCCTTGCAGCTTTCAGAACTCTCTTCTTGTCTTTTCCATTTGATAGTGTAATCAGTATGTGACCGGGTATATTTTTGTTCATGTTTATCCTGTTTGGTGTTCTCTGAGCTTCTTAACTGTGCATATTCACGTCTTACTAAGTTTGGGAAGTTCTCTGTCATTATTTCTTTGTCTATTCCTTTGGCTCATTTCTGTCTTTCTTCTCCTTCTGGGACTCCCATAATGCATATATTGGTGTGCTTGATGGTATCCCATGGCTGTCTTAGGCTTTCACTTTTAACATTTCTTTTTACTTTCTGCTTCTTAGAGGACTCATTTCAAGTGTCTTGTCTTCAAATTCAGTGATTCTTTCATCTGCCAGCTCCATTCTGCTCTTGAAACTCTCCTAGACATTTTTCATTTCAATTATTGTGGTCTTCGACTCCAGTGGTTTTGTTTGGTTCCTTTGTTAAAATTCTGTTTCTTTACTTAGACTATCATATTATTCATTCATTATTTTCTGATATCCTGTAGTTCTTGCTCTGTACTTTTCTTCATCTCCTAAAGCATTTTTAGATCATTTTTTAAAACGTTTTGTTCAGTATGTCCACATTCTTGTCTTCTTCATTGGTGTTTTCTGTGTTTTTATCCCCTTTCTTTGAATGAGCCTTCATTTCCCTTTTCTTTGTCTTTTACTCTTTTGTTGCAAACTTTACATTTTAATAATTTAAAATATTAATTGTGAGATTTACTCCCTGGGATGTCTGTTTAGTGGTTTTGTAACCAGCTGGTGACAACACAGAGATTTTCCTAAGCTTCAGCCCTCCTGTTAGGAAGGTCTGCCTAAGGCAAATGCTCTGTGCAGGGTTTTCCTTCTCTTGTCCTGGGGTTTTGCTTGTTTGTTATTTTGGATTTCCCCTGTTTTGGTTGTTCCCTTTGTTTTCTAGGAGACAATCCTGCCTCTTCTGGGTTTCTGCGGCTGGCAGACCTTTGTCCCAGACTGTCTTATGGCTCCCCCAAACTGAGCTTTCTGGTCCTGCCCAAGAAATGCAATCCTTCAACTGATTTTCCCCTGAAGTCCTGAGGAAGCCCTGCATCGTTAAATCCATACCACCTCCACCCCTGTCTGGGGAGGGTTGAAACAATGGCTACCACTGATTTTGTCTGAGATTGGTTAAAACCTTAGTTGCCCTCAGAGCCGGGACCCAGTGATCTGAATCTACTAATCAAAAGCTGTGATCAGTGATTGGCCATGAACACCCCTGATCTTGGGGAAGACGATTTGTATGTGCCTTTCTGTCAGCAGCCACTAGCCAGGTACTGGACCCCTGGGCAGCCTGCTGCAAGAGTGGGGCATGGGCCGTGGTAGCTACTGCATGGAGGCAGCAATTTACTGTTCTTTACCATAATTTATCAGCGTCTTCTTCCTGTTCTTCCTTGGATGCTGTACATTGTTTTTCTTGAGTTTCAAACTAGTTGTTTCAGGCATTTCCTGCTTATTTAATAGTTGTTCTGGTAGAAGGATTGAGTCCTAGAGCTCCCTACTTTGGTGTCTTCCCTGGAAGTTCTCTATTATGTCATTTTGTCATCCCCCACACCCAGAGGTAGAAGACATTTTATAAGCTCTATTACTTAGGTGAAGAAAGGGGGCATAAAGAAAAATTAAACAGCTTGTCCAAGGTCTCATGGCTAGGAAGTATTGTGGCCACAATTCAAACCCAGGTCTGCCAGGTCCCGATTCCTTGTATTTTTCACTAAAATAAGTAATCCAAGGAAAATTTAGTTATTTAACATAAGAAAAATGAGGAGGTAAAGCTCAAGCTTACCCCAGAGAAGACAATGTTAATCCTAGGACAAAGGAGAGGTACTGAAGGTTTCAGGCCCCCAGGAGACCACTCCCATCAGCACCACACGGTGCACTAGAAGAGTATTTGAACATTATTTCCTTGTTATCAAAAAGACTTAGCAGCTTTCTTATCCAACCCTTGGGATGTAAGCATTATGTTAGACTGTAGCTTTAAATTATCTCTCCAGCATAAATGCAAAAATTTCAAGGAGAAGCAGATGAGTTCATTAGGATATGGGTAAGGCTTTTCGTCTTGTTCATGCTTCTGTGCAATCTGCCAGGCCTCTCAGAGAAGGGAAATTAGAACTCTCTTCCACTGGCCACAATTTTAGCCCTGGACCACTTGTCTGCGTGTAGTGGAGCCTTCTGGAAGGACCCAGGAGAACAAGTTGTAAGGGAGAGAGGAGGACTGGAGGGTTTTGCAGGCTTCCCTCAAGCCCCTCATTCATCTACTCATCTAGTTCTTCTGGAAGAGGGTTTGCAGTAGGAAGGAGAATCCCCTGGGACTGAGAGAATACCTGGGAGCTCTTCCCCTCAGACCACATACAGGGAGCTCATGAACTTCCAAGTTTGAGCAGGTATCTGTATATTCCTTCAATAAAGACTTATCTAACATTACCTGTGCCAGACAATATTCTCAGAGCTGGGGATACAGCAATGAACAAAACAAAGTACTATCCTTGGGCAGCTGACATTCTCATAGGGGCAAAGAGAAATCCAGGAGCAAATATAGGTGGTCATGGAGTGATAAGGGTCAGGGAGGTGTGATGGTCTGTAGTGGTCAGAGATCTTTCTAAGGAGATGACATGAGAGCAGAAAATCGAATAAAGCACAGGAATGAGTCACAAGGATATTTAGGAAAAAGAATGATGCAGAGAGAGGGAACCACAAATGCAAATCTCTTGAAGGAGGCCATGTGGTGGATGGGTCATGGGAGAGAATGAAGGATATAGCAGACAAATGAACTACTGAGAGAGCTACCCTAATTTTAACAGCTATATGGTGGCATTACTTGTAGGAATATACCACATACATTAATACCTCTGTTGACATACATTTAGGTTGTTTCCAATTATTCACTCATAAGCTTTGATGTTATTGGAAAAAAAGTCTTTAATGTATATAGAAAGAAGTGGAATTGCTGGTCTTAGAGGATGAGCATATTCATGTTGCCATTTCATATCCTTTGCTTATTTTTCTATGAGACTCTGTCTTTGATTAACTTATAGAATGTCTTTCCATATTCTTCATGTGAATTATTTTATAAGATTTGAAACACATCACTGCAGAATGTGGAGTTTTTTAGAAATATTTTGTGGTATCTGTGCACAGAGAAGAGTTTTAAGAAATTTAATTTAATTTAATAAATTTATTAATCTTTTTATGTATGATTTGCTTTTTCATATGTTTAAAAATAATTTCCTATCATATATCATAAATAAATTCTCTTCCTTTTTCTTCTAAGTATTCCAAATTTTAGTATTTAATACATCTGGAGCTTATTTTTCTTTTATATGGAAAGCCCATTCTTTCCTCACAGTTCATAAAACCACCCCTTATCCAATCTCTATGTCTATGTAGGTCTGTTTCTGGGATCTCTATTCTGTCCCATTGGCTAAGTCACCTATCCCTGCACTGCCAGCACATTGTTTTGAATACTATAACTTTAAATTAATTTGATCTCTAATAAGGTATGTGTTTCTCCCTTACTCTTGCTCTTCAAAATCACTTGGGCTATTGTAAGCCCTTGACTCTACCACATGAATTAACTAGTTACATATGAATTGACTAGCTCTGTGGAAAAACAATAAATAAATCAAGGATTCAATTAAATTTTTAGATTAGTTTTGGGGTAACTGGTCTCTTTGGGAAAAGAAATCTTCCCATATCTGCCTTTATTTGTCTTGTTTGTGTCCTTTCAATCATTTGCATAATATTCTGCACATCATCCATTTTCTCAGATTTATTCTTAGACATTATGCCTTTATTGGGCATGGAATCCTTTAAAGATTACATTTTCTGATTGGTCATTGCTGATATTTGGGGACACAGTTTATTATGTGTAGTGATCTTTATATATTGACCTTGATATATATATATTGACCTTTAAGAGAATTCCCAAAATTCTCTTAAATTTTCTATCTAAAAATCATACTGTCTATAATCATGACAATTTTTTATTCCAACAAATATGATTCATAGTTCTTTCTCTTGTTTATTGTAGTAGATATGATATTATGGGGATTTGTTTTCTTATTCCTCATTTTGATGGGAATGTTCTTGAAACTTTAATATCAAATACAATATTTGCTTTAAGTGTTTGTAGATATCCTTATCAAATTAAGAAATTTGCTTTTTGTTTCCAATTTACTAAGGCTATATTTTTAGGCAAGTAGCTTTTGAATCTTATTAAAAAATGTCTCTGTATCTTTGAGATAAGTTTTTCTCCTTTAATCTGTTAATCTAGTGAATTACATTAGAAGATTTTTCTGTTGTTAAGCCATCCTTACATTCCTGGGCTAGATCTAGCATTGTTGGATTCAAGTTACAAATGTTTTATTTAGTATGTTTTATATTTTGCTTGAGATTGACATAATTTTTCTTGATTAGTTTTGGTATCAAGGTATTATTGTGACATTCATTTTTCTGTTTTCAAGAACAATTTACATAAGGTTGAAAATTTTGACAGAATTAGCTCATAAATCAGCTATGAGCTGTGCCTATTTTTTTTTTTTTCTCATCTCCATTGCAGGGGTGGGGGTTAGGGGTGGAGCAGGAATAGTATATATTTTTAAGTATGCTTTAATTGTCTTCTTTATCATTAAAAAATACTTTTTAGAAACTATTCTATCTAAAATGTTTATCAATATGATAGTTTTCTTTGGGTTAGAATTTGCCTAGAGTATATAGTCTATTCCATTTATCCACACATTTCTATGCCTTTAGATATAGTTAGATAATAAGCATTCAATTAAGCCAATCTGATAAAATTTTGACTGATTTTGTGATTATTAATTTATTTATGTTTATTCATCTTATTTCAAGTTGTGTTTTCCCTTCCTGTAATTCTTCTTTGTTTTTTTCACCTTTAGCTATTCTTGAATGAATTTATAGAGTGTCCTCTACTCTTCATCCTTCTACCAAGTGGAAGTTGCACATTCCATTTCTCTTCTATTAGTTATTGCTCTTAACTTAAGAGTATAGTTGACTTAATATAGTCAAATTTAATTAATATCTCTGCCTTCTTCTTATATTAAACAAAAAACTTAGAATGTTTTAAATCCAAATACCCCTTCCCATTCTATATGTTATTATTGTCTAGTGTTCTTCATTCCACATTGCCTTTAGCATAAGCTTGCCATCTTTAGCCAACAAATATAAGACACCAAGTTAAATTTGAATTTCAGATGAACAACAAATAATTTTTATAAGCATGTCCAAAATATCAGGCAACACTGCTTTGTCATTCCCAAATTAATCATCATTTATTCATTCTAAATTTATTTAGTTTTATCTATGTGCTTACAAGTTTCTATGCTCACCACCATTATTTGTTTTCCACTCCTTTGTTCTATGGAATTCTATCCTTTAATAATAATTGGAAGAACGGTCTCTGAGTCACAACTTTTCCCAGTCTTCAAACGGAAATTTAATTTTGCCCTCATATAAATGGAAATATCCAATTTTGTCATAAATGACTATCGATATGGGCATAAAATTCTATGCTGACTGATTATTTTTCTTAGCCCTTTGATGATATCACTTACCTCCATCCTTTATAGATGTGGTGAGCAATGTAGCATCAGTTAATTGTTTTTTGTTTTTTTTTTAAAGATATCTCATGTTTATCTCTGGTTGCTTTGGGATTTTTTCCCTTTGTCTTTGGTGTTCTGCAGGCTCATTATGAAGTGTGAAAATTTGGGTTATTAGTGTTTAATAAAACCAACTTTACATCTCGGTTACCTAGCCAGTACATGGTATTACTATTTCAGCTCAGTTATCTCCCCCCACTTACTTCACTCCATCCAGCAAAGACGACTCTCAGAAGGAGCATCTGACTATTGTACTTAGTAAATGAAAAAAGCACAAGATGATAATGTTCAGAGTTTTTTACATGCAAACCCAAATTCACCCCTGAAAATTAGTACCAATTGTTTCCACAGGCTGAGAGGGAAAAATTATGGAAAAGAGACTTTTAAAAGGTAGATTTCAATAAAACATCTGAAATGGAATTGCCAGTAAAAGAGGAGAAAGATGACATTTAGCAACAGCTAAAACATCATGACATTAATAGAATTCTTGTGTTTCTTTTCCATGTATTAATTATAGCATTCATGAAAATAGCTACACTTATTACTATTGAACACCTACTATGGGCTAGTCACTGCATTAAAAAGAGGAAAAACAAAATTTTTATTTTCAAGGTGCTCGTGGTGGAGGAAACTAGACAGACAAGTGTAAAAACCATGGCAAAACAGAAGGAAGAGACCATGAAAGTGTCCGGATGGGTTATCCAACCCAGGCTGGGAAGAGCAGAGAAGGCCATTCAGGCTCGTGATCTTTCTTTACACACACACAGACACACACAAACACACATACACTCACATACCACAAACACAAAGCTCATCAAAAGCCAACATATTAAATGTATTAATCAAAAGTTGATTGTTCTATCAAACCACTCTTTATCAGAATAATAATGTTGAAGAAGAGAGATTTCCCATCAAGCAGTAAGCAATAGAGCATTTTCAGATAAAAGGCATGGGTTTTTGTGGCACTGCCCAAAAACAGAGCTGGATGCAATAGCTGGATGCAATGGCTGAAAATCGAATGTTTAAAGCAAACTCTTATTCTGAACAGCATTTCAGAAATGACTTAGAAGCCATTTCAGGGTGTCATTCACATTTCTAGATTAGTATACTTTAAATGAGTGCATTTTTCAATAAACTTGTTATCCAAAAATCTGTAACAATGCTTTCTTTTGCTTGGGATTTTACTACTGATAACACCCACTTCTCAAAGAGTGAGAAATGAAACTTTTTTAATGAACTATAAATGAAATTTTAAAAATGATATAACAGTTAGTAAACCTTTCAGAGATGCATCTTAAACTAAGGGAGAGAGAGGCGATTATTGGAAATATATCATGGTAACTCATAGATTCAAAGGAATAACTAAGGAAATCATACACTTTTTGGCCCTGAAGGAATAGAGCCAAGCATATGATGCTATTCTCTCCTCACCCTTCTCTCTCTTTCTCTCTTTCCATCCTTCCATTTATACATCCTGTCTCTCATCTCTGCTTCTCTTTCTGGGCCTTTCTTTAGTAGAGGAGACCGATGCCCTGAGTGCTAGAGTCAACACCCTCATTGAACTAGTAAGGAAGAATTGCATTCCCTGATAATGGAAGGAAAACAAGTCCCAGGGAAGCATTCTGACAGGCCCTGCTTGGGTCACGTGCTTATGTCTATACCAACCATTGTAGCTTTGGAAATGAGGTAATATGATTGACCCAACCAGTTGTCATGTGCTCAGCCTCAAGGTCAGAGAACTGGAGCATTTATATGAAAAAATAGGAAAACTTATTTATCAATGAAATAATAATAATAATAGTGATGATGTTAGATGTTAAAAATAAAATGCAATCAAGTATTACCTTGTTCTTCTTACTTTGAAAAAAGTAAGCTCTGATTTCTAGATCAGGGTTCCTGTAGACCTAAAGCAAATAGGTCTTCTCTTAAGGCAACTAATTATGTCTGTCTGAAATCAGAAACACCCAGCTAATTCTATCATAGTTATGTAATCACTGGGGAAAATATAAGTCAAAACAGCCACGTAAGTGAGTTGTGTGGGGTTTTTTAAAATATCTTTTTTCACATTAAGTAAGCACAAAACCAAGTTTTTAAGATTTTTTTGTTTTGCATTCTCTGATTTCTACTTCAGATGTCATCACTTGTGGTGGGCACAGCAATCTTATATTTATTATTGCAACTCAAAAAATATTTTGATTTTTAAGATAACAGGAAATGGTTAGAATTAAGATTTTTAAAAACATTTGTTATCACAAACATCCTTTCATAACTACCATTTAAATTATTACTCTATGGTTTACTTCTCTATTTATTAATGCCTTCACAGGGAATAAATCTTAAGATGAAAAAAGCCAGATCCTAGAAAATTATATCAAGCTTAAAAGAAATATGTCCTTAAAAGTATCCTTTTAAACTCATTTCCTGTAAACAAAACAACTCCAGATATTTCTTGAAGTGATTGCCCAATTAAAATCTAGTAATAGTGGTTACTGAGATTTTTTTAAAAAATATTCCATCACTTGGAAAAATTGTCCTTGATTTAATAGCTTATTATAGGATATATATATGTGGCACCTGTCACTTTAGCTGAGCTCATTGGAAAAATAAATGCCAAGTAAATATTAGCAAATAAACAAAACTACCTGTCCAAGCAATGTACTTGGCATAATGCACATTGAAAAATAACTGCTATTTTTATGGCTTTATCATCTAGCCTTGCACCAACCCAATTTTAAATGCTTGTTTTACATATGTTAAGGATATCCATCAAAGAATTGCATGTACGTGGTCCCAAGGCCAGAGGTAGCATGTGAAGATGGGAGGATTTGATTTCAGGTCTCATTCAAGAGCTGAACGTTTAATCATGAAGCAAAACATGAAGTAACCTGAGGAAGACAGGATCAACTCAAGAAGTCATACTGGTCTCGTCTCCCCCACAATACTGGTTTTCAGTGAATCACCCTCATCAATGTCATTACCAGTCAAACTGAATTTTCCTGTGATCACTGTGTATACTTCATGGACTCCCATGATTTTCCACATATTCCTAACATCAGGCCTCTAAACACGTGGAAACTGGTACCATGGGGAAGGTGTGGAGGAGGAAGGAAGGAAAATCATTGCAGCTGGAAAGGACAGTATAAGCCAACCATCCTTTTAAGGCTCAGCTCAAAAGCCTTCCTGATTGTCCCAAAGCACATGCTCTTGGCCTCCTTGCCAAAGACCTCCCAGGTTCTGGTAAGCAGACATCTGGGATCCCTCCCTCCAAGTCCTGCAAATGCTCAGCCTCATCTACCCGCAGACTGGACAGCCCCCTGGCAGGGTGGTCGTGACACAAGAAACAAACCTGATCTATGGACACTGTTTAATTTAGATCTTGTTAATAGTAAAGACATTTCTGATAACAATTTTAAAAGCCATCTAGTTATTTGTCCGTTTTCAAGAAGTTGTATGTTTATTTTTCTTGGTTGCTTAAATTCAATTGTTCCTATTTATCTTGAAGTAAGACTAAATACTTTCAAATTTAGAACTGCATAGCTGATAGGGCCCAAATTCTTTTGCCTCGCCAAGTTCCAGTTTTTTGCAAGGATACATTTCACAAATTTATTTTGGAAAGGCCAGTTGCCTCAAAAAGTAATTCTCAAGCAAAGTGGACTTACAAAGCCTATATTATTTTTAGGCTGGCTAATCCTTTCTCCAATTCACTGATGCTCATACTGCATAAAAGCAGAGAAATAAGCAGACCCAAGTCATGCCAAAAATAAAAACGTAAGGCTTCAAGTCTTTCTAGATCACGTATCTTCTCATGGGTATGTTGAAAGAGTTTTAATTAGAGGAAGAAAAATACTTCTATCACCAGTAATACTTTGACTTCGTGCAGGAACTTTTAAAATTAGGTGCTCAAATAAGGTTTCATTTATTCTCAGGATAAGTAAGCAAAATAAATAGATAATAATAGCAAATATTTCTCTAACACCGAGTGTCAGGCATTTTACACATATCATCTCCTTTAATCCTTGCAGAAAGCCTATTTTAAATCACCTACTTTACAAATAAAGGAACTGAGATTTAGAGAGCTGGAGTCACTCATTAAAACTACACATAGTGTGGAAGTCTGTTTGGCTGTCCCTAAGGAAGTTAGATATAGATCTGCCATGTGACCCGGCAATACCACTACTAGGTATATACCCAGGAGAACTGAGAGCAGGGACACGAACAGACATCTGCACACCAACGTTCAAGTGGCCTTCTTCACAATTGCCAAAAGATGGAAGCAACCCAGTTGTCCATAAACTGACAAATGGATAAACAAATTGTGTTATGTACACATGATGAAATATTATTCTGCTGTAAGAAGAAATGAAGCTGTAAAGCATATAACAACGTGGATGAACCTAGAGGATATTACGTTGAGTGAAGCAAGCCAGACACAAAAGGACAACTATTATTTGACTTCACTATTATGAACTGAATATAACGAGCAAAATTCTTGAGTTAATAGCTAGAAAAAAAGTCATCAGAAAATAGAGTGAGGTTAGAGAATGGAAAGCCAGGGTTTAATCGGTGCAGAATTGGTGAAAAAAAAAAGTTCTTTGCAAATGTTTCTAAGTGAATAAAAATGGTGAATGCACCTTATAGTATTTGTAATTAGCAGCATTAATATATGGGTATAACAGTGGTTGAAAGGGAAAGTCTAAGGATTTGTATATCACTAGAAGGAACACTGAAAAAGGAAACATAGGACTGTATAGCATAGCGAACCCTCGTGAAAAATGAATATGGTTAAAAGTGCATATATAAGAATGTTTTTCCCTGAAACCAAACAAATGTACATTAATGTTACAAGATGTTAATATCAGGGTGATATATGGGTAAAAATACAACCAAAGCAAACTATGGACAGTAGTGTATAGTAATATATTAATAACCTTCCATCAATGGTAAAAAAAAAAAAGGAAGTATGCTAAGTGGAAAAAACTAGACAAAAATACTACATATTGTTTGACTCCATCTATACAAAATGTAAACACAAATAAATTATAGAGATGAAAATAGATCAGCAGTTGTGTGTGGCAAGAGGAGAGAGAGATTGAGAAGTGAGTACTAAGGGGTAGAGTTTTTTTGTTTGTTTTGTTTTTTGTTGTTTTTCTTTTTTCTTTTTTTTTTTTGGAGTAACGAAAATTCTCTAATATTAATTGAAGTAATTAGTGCACAACTCTGTGATTATACAAAATGCCATTGATTGTACACTTTAGATGGAGTGCATTTCAATAAAATTGATTAAAAACGACTACACAGAGATGGTCGGGATTTGAACTCAAATTGTGCTTCTGATCTCAAACGCTGTTCTGAGTATGCCATGAGGGCTCAAGGTCTGGGCTGCTGTCCCTTTCCACCTGACCTCACACCATCAAACAATTGCCCATCTTGCTCATATCCATCCAGGAAAGGATTGTCATGTGCTGCTCTTTGTGTAAAACTTTCTTGAATACTAGGTATACCTGGAATCACAATAAAGCTATACTCATTTTATTTTCAATAGAATTAGAACTTGTTTTCCAAGACACAAATTTTTCATGAAATGCTGTATCTTAAGGCCAAAACGGAGTCACTTCTAACAGGGACCACACCACTCATCCACATCCAATTTACTGTTTTCTTAATTCTGTCTACATAGAATCACAGAGTTTAGTGTTTTGAAAAAGAGCTATTAGATTCATTCCGTTGCCTTCTCATACATCATTCCAGTAGAAGTGACCCAACTGGTTGAAAACTTACTATTCTTTTTAGAAGATGATTTTCTGCTAGATTTAAATTGGGTTATTTTTATTATGATCTATATAACCAATGCTGTTTTTAAAGTACACCCAAATTAACCATCTGCAATCAAATTCTTCTCCTTATTCATATTCACTCAATAACTATTTGCTTTTCTACCCTAGACAAAAAAATGACACAATATGTTAGCTCTATTGCATACATGTCACAAAGTTTTCCAAGTTAGTGCATTTCTCTGGCTTCTAGCATGAAATATACTTGGGTTCAATCTTTCCCCTAAGTGCAATCTTGTAAACAATGGTAGGCTTATCAGCCTCATCTCTAAACACCAGTGTTGTAGTTTGGGCTTGCAGACACCACCTGCTCCCTAGGTTTGTTGAAATAATGTAAGTCACCAGTGAATATCAAAATCTATTGTTTCCAAAATATCTTTGGAATGTAACATGTTTGGGTTTAGTAATAATTAAATGACTCTTGGACTCAATACTATCTTTGAAGAGATACTTAAGCAGTGGTAACAAGTATCATAGACCCACAACATAGCTTCACATCCTGATTTGTTCCTCTTTGATGTAGCAATGTTAAAAGCCCATTTAATCATGAAGAGCACTAATAGGCTGAAATGTGAGTTATAGGTGGTTAAAGCAGCCCACTGGCTCTCCACAACGGCAGAGTCTATTGAACTTACATGATTCCAGATAAAATGAATTTATTTTCCCAAGCAGAAGATCTGGTTTCTGGTCTTGAATTCTGTCCTACAGCAGACCCTACCACTGGGATCTCCTGTAGGATTTTTCAGGGCTCTTATTCTAGCCTACTTCACATCAAAGGGAGTGCTGGGAAGATGGGGAACTAGGCATGGTCTTCCCAGACTAAGATGGAGAGTGAGGCAAAACCAGGGGTCAGCATAGTTACAGAGCTGGAAGCAAACTGGACTGCACCTGCTCCTCCACTTTACTCTACAGGTGAGCAAGTAGAGGCCCTGGGAAGCTGCCCCAAGCTGGGTCTCAACCATCCTCCACATCTCGGGGTTTCTTATCCAGGACACCATCACTTACAACAGCAACCCCAAATCAGGGTCCTCCTTGCTCACTTAGAAATTCCCAAAGGGAGCAATGGGAGCCCTACAGCTACTTCCTACATTTCATAAGGCCTAAGAAATCCTATGTTGGCCGTCGATTAGGCTACGTAACCTACTTAATAAATGTTGTGTTAGTTTTTAGTTTGTTTTGTTTTTCAATTAATGACATCCTTGTGGAGTCAGAGACAGATATTAAAGGGGTCCTTGATTTTAAAACAGTTGAGAACACTTGCACTGTAGCTTACAAGCTGCTCTGAGGAGCTTTGGTCGACTCTGCGCTTACCTACACAAATTCCCCATGGCCACGTGGGTTGATACATGTGTATATGGGGCACCGTTGCCAAGAGTGTGAATAACTATTCAACTTGCAGGTCTGTGCAGCCAGCTTTTTTAGAAAGATGCATGCATTTGACTGGGGCCTCTACTCTCAGATTTCTATAAAATAACCCCAACAAAAATAAAAGGAAAGAGAAGAGGGAACACAGGAAAAGCAAAGATAAAAAAAGAAGATCTAGGAATTATACAGGCATCCACTTTATTCTCTTTAGCTTTGTGACACCCGACCTCCTCTTCCCTAACCTAATAATATACCAAGATTCAATTGCAGAGTAAGGAGATTTGATAAGAACGGTTTCCCTACATGGCAAATGGGGAAGGAAAAGGAGCCAAGTGTTCATTTCCCAAAAGGATATCTGCATTCAGGGAAGTCAGGGGCATCTCCTAGTCAGCCAGGTATCCATAGGTATCCATAGTTTCCCAGTTCCCAGAAGGGAGAAGAATTGGGAAATGTGGCCCATGACCTGGATGTTGTCTGAGTGTTCTTTATCTACAATATTAACAAATGTGATCTTTTTTCACCTGTGCCCTGACTCATAGTTGGCTTGTCAGGGGCGGATCTTAGCACTGACTCATGGCTGTCTCTGAGTGCCACAGGCCCTCCTACAAGGCACAAATCCCATTGGCATGGCATTCCCAAGCAGCTGGGCATGAAACCTTCCTGCCAGGCAAACAGTATGTGCAACATGTCGGTAGTTTAGGGGATGGTGTGCTATTCCAGAATTCCAGCTGAGAAGTTTGGGTCATATAGTTCCATGCCTGGAATAAAATGCGGCTACTCCAACTTCTCCTATCTTTTCATTTTTCTAGGATTTATTTATTCCTAGAAATAAATTCCTGATTGAGAAGGGGCTTAGATCCCTTGGGACAGATGGATGAAACTGTCTTGCTTGCAGTGGTAGACACTCTCTGTTTTTTGGGGATGTACATTGTCCATCATCATCCTTTTGTTAGTTGTCCTGGGCAAGTCATTGAACTGGGCAGTAAGTGATGCAACTCTGCTGAGGTTCAGGGCTCAACCAGAATATGAACAGACTGAATATTTAAGTCTCTGGAACATATATTAAATGAGTATAGTGGTAATTATAGGTTCAAATAAAAGTGGCAGAAGAGCCATGTGTAGGGAGATTATAAATGAGTCTAACTTTGTTACATTCAGGAGCATATATTCCAAAGTAAAGCCCACTGACAGGGTGCCGAATTTCTGTGATTGTCTGACCTGTTTATAGTGTCTAGATGTCTCTAGAGCCCTCAGGAGACCCCCTGTTTGAGGCACTGTTTACTGTGGTAGTCAATGAGATCCTACTGAGACATGCATAAACATAACCTCTGGAATGACTCCTGACTCACTTTGAAACTCTTAGCCATAAAAACTTATTTGTATTTAATATTTCCTCCTTTTGGTCAAGGTCTTTTTCCAAATGCATTGCTAGTTGGTGCTTGGTAATAATCCCTTGTTGCCAGGGAGGCTCAACCCTGAAAGTCATGTCCCATGCCAGGTGGGGGAAGACAGTGTGCTTATATGCTGAGTTTGGCTTAGAGAGAGGCCATAACAATCAGTTGTTGAGCTGGGTTGAGAGTTCCAGAAGGGTGTAGAAGTAGGAAGAACATACTGTCATCACCATTTCCCTGAGAGCAAACCCAGCTTACAGTTCAGTTTTATCAGCATTGATTCAGTCCCTAATATTGCAGTAAAACTTAGGGATGCACAACAGATGCCCAGATGCCCAGAAGAATATTATTCAGCTAGCACTAAAGCACTAGCTTCTATCTCAACCCAAGACCTTGTAGGACAAGGAAATGAATAACCAAATGCCCTACATATAACAGTTCCCCAAAATCTCGGCTCATCTCAGCAACACTGAACAGGCTGTATAATTTTTGCCTCAGAGGTTTCCCTTGGAGTCCAGAGGTTGTGACTAGCCCCTAGATGTGTTCTCTTTGGCACTCACAGAGTTAATATAATGATAATACAGTATAATATAATGTGATATGCTGTGATATGATGTGATATGATATACATATATGCATATATGTGTGTAGACATATATTAAATATTTTTAAAACCTGGAGAGTCCATATTTAAAATTATAGATGATCTAGTTCCTCAGGACTCCCATTTTCTCATGGAAATAATAGACTGAGGTGGGACTTCTTGTTCAAATGGGCAAATACTCGCAAGTTTGCCTCACCAAGGCAGTTTTGCTCCTTGCTTTTGTGAACACTAAATGAGATAATACATAAAAAAGACTTTAAAATGTTCCTGGCCTATAAGAAGCATGCAAAAAGTAGTAGCTATTACCATTTATTTATTTGTCTAGCCAGGCTAGACATTTTGAATCCTTTACAAATCAAAGGAGAATTTACATACCATATATGGTCTGGGTATGTTTAGTCAAACAGATTTTCAATCTGGGAAAAGGAAGAACATACATAAACTTCAGAGGAGAAATAATGACTGCGTTATTTTTTAAAATTCCTTCCTGAGGTTTTATGAAGGAAAAATAGGCAGGATAGAAATTAGAGGGGAGCCATTTAAGGTCTCTTAGAATGTGTGCTCCTGCCAGAGGTAAGCACAAGAGCTGGGCTTACTGCCAGGCCCTTCTAGCTGGGTGGGATGGAGATGCTACACTCAATGATAAATTCATTGATGGCTCATCTGCAATCTAGGTCATGGTGCTTGGGGGGATGGAGGGAGCTATGGAAGATGCATCCACAGTGAAAATATGCAGCTATGGCAAAAGAGTTGGCAACACCAATAGCCAAACTGAATGATAAAGGCCCCAAACATATTCAACCCAGCCAAAAAACCACACAGCAGCCAAAAAAATGCAGCCTTTGTTACAGAGGCAAATATTGTGAAATCATGCACTACAGAGAGCAGCTACCTGCCTCATGTAATCAGCCAACTGAAATCCTTTTTTGGGTGTAGTCACGGTGAAGATTAAAAATAAATCTAAACTTATGACTATTAAAAATCTTTCCCCATGTAGCTTTTCTTTTCTTTTTTTTTTTTAGGTACTTGGGACTGGGGATTAATCCAGGCCCTCGTATGTGGGAAGCTGGTGCTCAACCACTGAGCCGCATCAGCTTCCCTGAGTTGGGATTTTTTGTTTGTTTTGCTTATTGTTTGTTTTGATTTTTTCAAGAGGCACCAGAATCCAAACCCAGGACCTCCCATGTGGGAGGCGGGCACTCAACTGCTTAAACCACATCTACTCCCTATTTCTTTTAAACTCCCAAGTCAAGAGGTAAATGAATGTATTAACTTGTAAGCTAAATGTAGATGATAACCATTGTTTCCATACATATAAATATACGTATTTCAGTATTTGTTAAGCGTAGGAGAGTTCAGGAATTTAAAAACACAAAATGGGGCAGCTGTGTTTCCTTCATGGATCCTCAAAATTTGTCTGTTTGTTTGTTTGCTAAAAAGATGATTCAGTAGTGGAGCTGCCTGATCGAGGATCAATATAAAGTGAATTATCCTCCTGTTCTCCCCAAACAGTGATATATTTTCCAAACCAACCCTACTGGAAGGTCTCATGGGGAGTGGAAGAGTTGAGAGCCTGCAGTTGTAGCACATAGCAAAGAAATAGGGAGGAGTTACAAGTTCTTTTTAGGAAACTGGGAAGGAAAGTCAAGGGTTGGCTTAGAATCCCTTCTCCAAATCCTCTTTCCTGCCTCCCCCCTCTCCAGGATCTCTTTGCACACACCCTTCCACCTTCCCAAACCCATAGGGTAGATCTACTGCAACTTCTCTTTTCCTAGCCCTAAAGCATACCAGCTCTGAGTTGTGGCCTCTTAAAGGTTTTAAGTTACTCATCTGCCATGTCATTAGCTGAAGCACTCCCAAACTGGTGAAACCTAAGCAGAGCTATGAAATCAACCAACCAGCCTGGGTTGTCTTTGCTGAGACATCAGGCAACAGGTTGCAGTATTATAGGTCCAGAGAAGAAGGAAAAGCAAGATACAAAATTGCAAGGCAACTATCTTTTTTTCTCAATAAATAGTGAGTCTTGATTATTTCTGCATCCTCAAATTTATTCCAGTGCTATTGCATAGTATGCACTCAAATAAGATGTTTGAGTGATTGTGCAAATACAATTTGGGGCCCTTCTTAAGACAAACATGCACATATGCCATCTATGCCATTCCTTCTCAGCTCCCTTTTCTGAACACACTTCCCCTATTTGACCTCTGAAGTGTTGACATATCCCTGGGACCTCTGTTTTTCTGTCTACCCATTCATCCATCCACCTACAGACTTTCTGTTAGCTTAAACAGCATCTATTTGTTATTGACCTCCGAAGTTCTATATCTAGACTTGACCTCTCCAGTGAACTCCAGACTCATCTATCTAACTGCCCACTGGCTGTTATATCTATATGTCTATATATCTTAAACTTAGCATAGTCAAATCAGAGTTCATGGTTTTCTAAACTCCAAACCTCCACTTGACCCCCTTTTAGTATATGGCAGTGTATTTAGTGTGCTCAGTATATGACACAAGGGGTGTCCTTGACTCTTCTCTTTCCCATGCTGCATACATTCTATATCCATCCATACGTCCTTGTATCTCCATCACCTCTTCTCTCTGATGCTCCTGATACAACCCTAATCCACAGCACCACCATCCATTGCCTGCTCTTCTGAAATATCCTCCTATCTGGTCTCATTCCAGCCCTTTTCTTTCTGTAGAAACCATTCTCCACGTGACGGCCAGTGTGATCGTTAAACAATGTAAACATGACCATGGCATATTCCAGCTTAAAAATCTCCCCCAACTTGTTGATGCATTTACCATGTAAAGCCAACTCTTTCCTGGCTCATCAGGTCCTATGTGATCTGGAATCTGCCCACCTCATCTCATACTTCTTTCCCTATTGCTCACTATGATCTACAGCTATCCTAGTCATTTTCATTTTCCATCAACACAACAAGCTTTTTTTCCATCTTAGGGCCCAAGCACCTGCTATTACCTCTGCTTTGAATTTCCCCTATACTCTCATACCAGCTTTTTTAAATAATTCAGGATTCAGCACAAATCCTGCATCTTCAGTAGCATTTGAGCTGAATGGTTTGAGGATTTTATGGACCCCAGAAAAGTATGTTCTTAGAGTTAATCCATTCCCGTGGGTGTAAATCTAATGTAAGTATGGCCTTTTGATTAGGATATTTCAGTCAAGGTGTGGCCCAGGGTGAGTCTTGATCCTTTCACTGGAATCCTTTATAAGAGAATGTAATTCAGAGAAGAGAGGGAGGGCCACAGAGGCAAGGGCTAGAAGTGGCAAAACCCAGGAAAGAAGAGAGAGACCAGTAGATACCACCATGTGCCTGGCCATGTGACAGAGGAATCCAGGATTGCTGACAAGACTTTAGGGAGAAAATATCACCTGATGTTGCCTTGATTTGAACATTTTCATGGCCTCAGAACTGTAAGCTTGTAAGCTAATAAATACCCATTGTAAAAGCCAACCCATTTCTGGTATATTGCTTTCAGCAGCCTAGCGGACTAAAACACTCAGAAATATAAACAATGCTCCTTCCCCAATATATCACTTTCTATCTTTTAAACCAAGGTTTCTTAAGTTGCCAAGACACTTGCCACTGTCTGAAATTAATTTGCTTATTTGTTTGTATGTTTGTTTACTGCACATCATGACTTTAGCATGTGAGCTTTATAATCTAGAGGAGTCTTACTGGTCTTATTTTCCAGTGAGTCCCCAGAGCCCAGTACAGTTTGGGTTTCAGAATACTGAATTAATGAATACTCTGCATACTGCCACACAAGCCCTAATCTGAAGATGGTGCCAATGACAGAGGTAACATAAGATCTTACCCTTCTCATCAGTCTACTTGCCTTTGAACTGGGAGTTTAGGAAGGAGGTTGGTCCAGTGCATTTGATGAAGCTGAAAAGCAAACTCTTCAAGTGAGATAAATGGCAGAAGTAGAAGACTAGAGGTTGGGGTCTTTGTAGGGGGAAAGGGTGGGGAAAACGGAGTTCAAGATATTGGGAGTAAAGGTGCTGACAGCTACGTGATGGCAAAAGACATGTGAAGATGAAAGTCACGACAGCTTAATGGGTGGTAGAACCTTGCAGTAATTATGTGAGATGGGATATTTGGAAATGCTTTCTTTGTCCCTCACCCTTTATTAGCATGGAATGTCCTAACCCATCAGATATATGAGGCTAACCCCAGTGACCAACTCACAACCAAAGCTGAAAGATATGTATTATCTCTATCAGTGGTCTTAAGAGTGGGGAAAAGATCCTACTGTGTAAGTGGGAAGAGAATAGTAGTACTATAAATATTGATTTTACATCATTATTTTATCACTACTTTTGTGTATTTTATGCACATCTTATTCCAGTAGCATAAGACATATACATAAAACTACAGTATAAATACATGTACATAAAATAAGACTACGTGTAATTTTTTTTGAGGGGGGGCAAAGTTTTAGAGATGACTGGTTTTAAAACCACATGTGTTTCTTCCAGATTACACCTTATATCTTAATCATCTTTTTTAAACTGTGTGGATGAGTTAAGTTTTTGCAACCAGATTAGCCTTTTATTAAGAGCAGGGTCCGTGTCTCATATACCAGCATATTCTCCTAGAGAGCAGCCGGGGTGCCTTCCAGTCTGACCACCGGCACTTCAAGCTTTCAAGCTGACTGCTGGATGGAGGACAAGTAAGTTAGCATAGACCATGCCGTGAAAGGGAGAGCTGGGGCTTGAGGCTCTGTGCTCTACTGCTTTCCCTTAAAAAAAGGGAAGAGTGTCCTGTCATAGATTAGGGTCTGGAAATGCTTCTCTGCTTCAAAAATTTCAAGAGGAAATCTTATGTAATTTTGGTCTTTCAAATTGAAGGAAACCAAGAATGAGTCCCAAAAGAACTAAAATGATCACCAGCTATAAAATCATCATCATCATCATTATATGCATATGTATGTGTATGCATGTATATATATTAATCTTTTTTCTATAAATATATATCTTATGTGTCATATGTATGTGTGTCTGTTTTCCTATATACATATATATCTTACATCATATACACACATATGAATGCACATATATAAAAGACTTACTGTTTGGATATCTCTTAGAGTCACAATGATACACAATTTTCTAAATCAGTATAAAAAGCAAATGTGATGTCACTATAGCTTTGATGTTATAAAAGACTCTTTCTGGAAAAGCCCTTTGATCTACCTTCATCTGTGCTGCAGGTATTGCTAATTTAATTGCCAGAAATGTAAATATAAATTAATGAATAGTTTTTGCAATTGTCATTTTATGGATTGGGGAAATGGTAAAGCATTTCTTTTGCACATCCATAATTCTTTAATGATATCTACATAAAGGCTTTTAATTATATGGGAATAGTGATAATAATTATAAAGGTCCACACTCAGCTGATAAAATATATATTGCTCCAGAAAAAATATTATGTCTATTAAAAATGAATTATTTCTGCCAGTGAATGGCTCACATGAAATTTTTCAACAGTGAAAACATAGGCAGTCTTCCATTTCTACACTTATTGGGGGCGGGGGAAATTGCTGGTTTGTGAAATGAGAAGGATTTTTTCTCTTCTTCCTCCCTTTTTTTTTTCTTTCTTACTCTTTTGGTGCCAACCACATGCCTGCCAGATCCCAAAACACTAGTGTGAAGAAAAACCAGAGTTGAACTGGCATGTCAAAATTTAATTTAAAATTGATGTTGCAGAATAGCCGACTCAAGTGTTAATCTGCTTGTGTGTTTGTCAGTGTGTGTTTACCAGCAACCAAATTGTTGCTGTCAGTGGAAGAAGTCTTGTCACCTTCTCATCTCTTAATTATAATATCAACATCCAGGTTTCTATCATTTTCATATATATTCAAAAATATTTGTAAAATCAAGATGAAACAAAAACATAGTAGGTATGCATCTGACTTTCAAAACAGTGTTTCCACCTGGCGCGGTGGTGCGCACCTGTAGTCCTAGCTACTCGGGAGGCTGAGGCAGGAGCCTCGCTTGAGCCCAGATTTCTGGGCTGCAGTCCGCCATCAGTATGGTGACCTCCTGGGAGCGGGGGGCCACCAGGTTGCCCAAGGACGGGTGAACAAGCCCAGGTCAGAAACGGAGCAGGTCCAAACTCCCGTGCTGAACAAAATAGTGTTTCCTTCTGATACATTACTTGTACTAAAATTACAATACATAATTCTTCAACAGTGAAGATCATCGTCTTTTAGAAATGACTGAAAATTTAGAATTTAGTGTCCCTAGGTGAAGCTGACAGCTAACTAAGCTACATTCAAAACATTATTGCAAAATGTCTCTAACAGAGTTTTACCACAATTTCTTTTCTCAGGAAACTTAAAAAGGAAGCATTT
>JAQZBX010012658.1:0-40919 GCA_029593785.1 Cabassous unicinctus | reverse complement strand
GTCCACTCCACCTCCGAGTGAGAGAGGGCTTATATTCCATGGATATAGTGGATAGGATTATCCTGCCTTCAGCTGCAGGTCCTCTCCATTCCCTGGGATGTCTGTTGCCCATCGTCGTCTCCTCGCCAGGTTACTTGGATGAGTCCATTGAGCTGTAGGGTAGGATTTGCAGCTCCACTGAGATTCCAGGCACAGCTGGAATTAAATTCTAATTGAAACTTAGCCTACTGTTATGGGGTGCCCAAGGGTTACCACCTGAGAGCCTCCTTGTTGCTCAAATGTGGCCTCTCTCTAAGCCAAACTCAGCATTTGAATGCATTACCTTCCCCCCAACGTGGGACATGACTCCCGGGGATAAGCGTCCCTGGCAACGAGGGATTAATACCAAGTGCCAACTGGCAACATGTTTGGGAAAAAAGACCTTGAATAAAAGGGGGAAAAGGTAATGAGAAATTAGTTCACTTGGCTAAGAGACTTCCAAGAGAGTCGGGAGGTTATCCCAGAGGTAATACTTATGCATACCTCAGTAGGATCTCATAGAACACCTAAGTGGATTTCACACCACACTGAGGGACCCCTAAGGGCTCTGGTGACACTCAGCTCCTATACAAGTGGGGAGAGCCCCAGAGAATGATGCCTAATTAGTGGGCTCTTCATTGGCCTCTGTGTTCCTGAGAGTGACAGAGTTGGACTCAAGTCATTCCTGCACATGGTCCATCAGTCCCTTCTACTCAAATCTATATGTGATGCAGGAGTTTTAGGTGTACTTCCAGAGACTGTATCCTCTGGCCCACCTAAGAGTAATATTTTTAAACCCCCAAATATCTACAGTTTGACATAAAACAGTTAACGTTTTGAAAACACAAGGGTAAGAGAAATTGGCGATCACTTACATATACTCACACAAACAAGCTGAGCATGCTTTTATGGGGGAATAAAAGAAAAACATTTCCAGATATAAATAATAGCATTTCATTTTCTTCCATACATGAAAAAAAAAAAACAAAAAAAAAAACAATCAAATATAAAGTTTATGCCCTGGCAGAAAATAAATCATTAATTTACCAAGTTATTCAAAAACTGAATTTCAAGAAATCCAAGTCCTCAAAAGAGAAAGCAAAGCAAGTTTTTAAAATGTCATTGACCTACACTAGCTAAGCAGTTAAATGCCTTTTCCCCTTCCATCATCGCAAGTATATCTTTCTTTAAATTTTAAGTCAGGGTCCTTAAAACCATCCTATTGTATATTCATGTCTAATACTACCATTAACCTCAAATGTCAAAATTATTGTAGAAAATTAAATAAATTGTATTTAATGTCTTTTCAAAAGCGGACAATCTCACACTTTTTTGAGTTTAGTTTCACCACTTGTACCTAATTTTTTAAACATAGTTTTCTAATGAAAATATTACAATTACATTATAAAATATTACAAATATTAGAATCAGCAGAAAAAATTTACGTTGATATGATTAATAATTACAATTATACTTCAGACACTAGGAACTTTCTATTGATTTAAATTAGTAAGTATCTCAATAATACATATTAATTTCTAGAATAGAGAATAACACTGTAATCGTTCTAATGAAAGTTTTTCTAAATAAAATGAAATTCATATCAATAGTCTTCAATAAAGGACTTTTAAAATGTATGTTTTTCCCTCTATTTTGGTAC
Organism: Cabassous unicinctus; assembly: GCA_029593785.1. Lineage (NCBI taxonomy): Eukaryota > Metazoa > Chordata > Mammalia > Cingulata > Chlamyphoridae > Cabassous > Cabassous unicinctus. The sequence continues at coordinate 39,241 of JAQZBX010012658.1, read as the reverse complement.
AAACTTCTCTTCCTTCTATTGATCTTCATTTTTTTTCCTCACTGTTTTTTCTTTCCATTTTTTTTCTCCCCTTATATTGAAAACACAATTTCTCAACAGTAGAATTCTAACCTACTATCAGGCATACAATTCGTTCATTTAACAAATTATTTTATTACATTCCTATACTATGTTTCAAGCTCTATTCAGAAGCTGCTCATGGCTCTTAGAATTCTGGATTGGCTCAAACGGGACTAGATCCTGCCTTCGTGGGACATTACATTCTTACACTGCTACACTACTAAATCAAAGAATGGTTTGACAGGACCTTGGATTTCACCTAAAAACATACAACTCCCTTTTCTTAAGTCCCATATAATTACTTGAGTATTACAGGACTGAACGAGAACTCAAGAATTAATCTATTACATTAAAGGCTATATTTAAAAAGCCATATAATTTGAAGAGGAGATTCACACAATTCTTAAGCAGGTTTGGTATCTTTATTCAGTCCTACTACAATGTAATGAATACGCTATTGAATTTTTACTTATAAAAACAAAAAACATTACTGGTTATTCAGTTCTAACAATCCTGTAGGCTCTGTATGTGGGAATGTGCAGAACTTCCCACCACTCCCATCACATCTTCCCTTCTGTGCAAGTCAAACATATTCATCTTTCTAGCTGGAATGTCCTAGTCCCACCTCACACTCCCATTCTTGGCCCGAAAACCTTATCCTGTAAGCCTCAAACATGGCCTCCCCAGTAAAGACTTTCCTGCCACCCTTAGCTACAGCGTATCTCTCCCTTCTACAATGTGCTGGGATATGAATACACACATACACACATTTTTGTCACTCAGTACCCCCACACACCTTAAGAAATGTGTCACCTTGGTACTGTTACCATTTCCAGTTCTTAGATAGGGAAATCAAGGCAGGTAAGGGCTCTGATTTCAAAGCCCATTGTCCTTTTGTTTTGTTTTTTAGTATTTACTTCCTTTAGCACCACAGGGAACTGAAATAGTTGTCTGGCTGCGTCCATTCTCTGAGTCTTGTGATGAAAGAGGTGGAGGTTCAGTCTCAATAAATGATGGATAAATGAACAAATGAAATGTAATAATGTTCAATCTTCTCTGTGAGAAAAAAAAGCAGCCTTTTTAAAACTTTTTCTACTTTAAAAAGTTTGATAGCAAGTGCTAATTTCATTCAACAAACATTTTGTGAGAGTGTATCATATCTGATATGCTGTATTTAAATAATGCAGGAAATTTAAAGATGATTGCAACTCAGTTGCCAGCCCTCCAGAAACTTAAAATTCAGCAGGAGTGGGGTGAAAAAAAAAAAAAAGCTAATGCTACCATCCTCCACAATTTTCTCCCTTTAAAGAACCTCATTCTTTATAAACATGGAACATATGCTTAAAGATTAAACAGTCATGAGGGGAAAAAAATTAAAAGAATCTCCATGGATCTCAAATACACAGTCTTTTGAGTCATTGTCCTTTAGTGGCCATTTAAGTAGCATATAGTGTTAAAGAAAAGAATAAAATCAAAGACATACTGGTACTATCCTTGAAATTTTTCTTTTGTGAGCAACAGTACAGCCCACTGGAAAGAGCATGGAGTCAGAAAGATCAAGGCTCCAATGCCAACTCTGTCCCTCACCCCATGTGGATCATAGACATGCCATTTGCCTTTCTGTGCCTATTTTTTACCTGAAACATCAAGATAAAGAGACTTGCCTTAAAGAACTCCTACAAAGGTTACAGGAGATAATGTATACAACACCTGCCACACAGAAGATTCTCAATAGAGAACAACTATTATTATGTCAGACCTCTCTCGATGCTTCTTAAAGGCTACTGGCTATATTTTATATAACAATATAAATACCTATGATACCAATGCCAATAACACAGTGTTTATTGAAAAAAGCCACTTATGGCAAGAGGAGTGGCATGAGACAAGATTCAAGAGCATATGTTTATGTCTCAGGTTTCTAGATGCTACAGGCATCATCTGCCTGTTCTCAACATACACCCTGCAAATTCCTTATTTCAGATCCTCTTTGTGAAAAATAAAACTTCATTGTTTCCTATGGTAAGATCTAAAATAACACTGTTTACCAATTCCATTTTCCACAGAGAAGAATCCTGAGTTAGTGAGGAAGGAAGAAATGAATTATGTTCTATAGAAACCAACCTAAGCACTCAGTCTATGGGATACACATTTTAGTTACCCCATCACTTCTCAATTGTCTCACTGGAGAAATGTGGCAGAACACGTAAAAATAATCAAACAAAAACACGTTCCATTCCAAATCTAAATTTATAATCTATTTTGACTTTAAAATTACTTATAGTTGGTGCTGGAACAAATGGACATCCATATTTTCAAAATCTAGACAAAGATCTTAAACATTTCACAAAAATTAACTCAATATGGATGACAGACCTAAATGTAAATGCAAAGCTATAAAACTTCTGGAAAACATTAAGTGGCCTTGGATTTGGCAAGGAATTTGTAAATACAACAGTAAAAGTCAATCCTTGAAATAGGTAACTAGGATTATATTAAAATTTTTAAAAAAACACCTGCTCTGAGAAATACACTGTTAAAAGAATAAAAAGACAAGCCACAGACTGGAAGAAAATGTTTGCAAAACAAATGTCTGATAAAGGACTTACATAGAAAATATAGAAAAAAAAATTCTTAAAACTCAACAATAAGAAAACAAACAATGCAATTAAAAATGGGCAAAAAATCTGGACACCTCACCAAAGAAGATATACAGATAGCACATAAGCATATGAAAAAAATGCCCAACATCAGTTGCCATTAAGGAATTGCAAATTAAAACATCAATGAAATGTTAGAATGGCTAAAACTGAAAAAAATAGAAATATCAAATGCTGCGGAAGATAGAAAACAACAAGAACCTCACTCACAGGTATTGGGAATCCAAAGTGATACAATCACTCTGGAAGACAGTTTAGCAGTTTCTTTCAAAGCTAAACATGGGCTTATCTTAAGATCCAGCAATTTTCCTTTATGTATATACCCTACTGATTTGAAAACATGTCCACACATAAACTTGCATGCAAATTTTACAACACCTTTTTTTATAACCACCCAAAATTGGAAGCAACCAAAATATCTTTCAGTAGGTGAATGGATAGGTAAACCATGGTACACACATAAAAGTAAGATTATTCAGTGATAAGAAGAAATGAACTATCAAGCCATGAAAATACATGGATGGACCTTAAGAGCATATTGCTAAGTGAAAGAGGCCAGTGTGAGAAGGCTGTGTGATTCCAATTAAATAACATTCTGGCGGGGACGGATGTGGCTTAAATGGTTGGGCGTCCGTCTCCCATATGGAGGGACCTGGATTCGATCCCCCAGGACCTCCCGGTTAAAAATAAATAAATAAATAACATTCTGGAAAAAGCAAAACTATAGAGTAGTGAAAAGATCAGTAGAGACCAGGGGGAGGGAAGAAGGCTGATAGGTGAAACACAAAGAATAATAGCATGATGAAATTTTTCTGTACGATAGTGTAATGGTGGATACATGATCTTATGCAAAATTCAAAATCTATGGATTTTGACAAATCTTATGATTTACCTGATTTACCTTTACATCACAATCGGATAACCTTATCTGTGCAATTTTTAAAAAATAATTTAGCAGGGGGGAAGAGGCATCCCAGGATGAAATGCAGACAGTGAAAAAAGAATCTAACTATATTAGAAATGGGTGAAACAACCTCACTAAAGAGAATGGGGTGGGAGAAAGTGGTAAGCTAAGTAACTATGGGAGTAAAGTCTGTAAGACTAAAAGCAAAGGGAATTGCACATAAGCACTGTATTCTAGTTGATAGAGTTGTTTCCCAAAGGGGTACAGGTTAACAATTCCAAAACTCCTATATATATACTAAAAATAAACAATCAAGTAAATGGATGGTATATGGCGTTTCTCACTGTTGGCATGAGAGTTTAAAGATAAGCAAGGGGAGGAGGATAGAATGATACATGTGGTAATGGATTAGGGCTACAGACATCAGTATGAAATCATATTTAGCTTAATAGAAATACACATGGTTACATATAGAAATATTTATAGATATGTATATATTCATGAATTAGTATACGTACATACATTTCCTATTTGCCAAACGGAAAGGGCGTAGAAGTAATGACACCCCAACAGCAACAAACACACTTAGCACCTAGATCTTGGTTTCTAGTATTATTCTCCAATAAAAGGAACCAGATTCTTTGGAGAAATAGCTGATTGTAGAACTGAGGCAGGAAATATACAAGAGAAGTCTGGAGAATCTTGTAGTGCCAGAAAAAAAGAAATGTTCAAAAAAAAAAACAACCCACAATGTCAAGGATATGTCAAAAGGACACAGGAGGCAACTGAAAGAATTCCGAATGGCCAAAGCTGGAACAATTTGAGCCACAAAATAAAGTAGTATCAGAATATAAGCTAAAGTATAAAATAAATATCCAATATAAATAAATGATTGCATAAATAAATAAATAAATAGGGGAGAAGAAACAAATTTCTTATGCAGAATTCCAAATAATTTATGTAAATACTCTCTGCCCTCAAGGAGGCAGAACATAACTCTCCACTCCTTAAGTGCGGGCTGCACATAGTGACTTCCTTCCAATGAGTACAGTATGGAAAAGAGAAAAAAAGACTAACTTTACATTGGAGGAACCTGACAAATACTACCTCAGCCAGGTGACCAAGATCAACAATAGTGATAAATTACATTGATAGTATGTACTCTTGATATGATGTCATGAAAATGGCACTTTATCTCTGTCATCTTCCTCCTGGAAACTAGTAATCCCAGTCTAGTCATGAGAAAAACATCAGAAAAATCCCAGTTGAGAGACAGTCTACAAAATACCTGACCAGTCAAAAATGTCATCATCAAAAACAGGGAAAATCTAACACACTGGCACAACCAAGAGGAGCCTAAGGAAACAGAACAACTAAATGTAATGTGGTATCCTAGGAGGAACCTGGAATAGAAAAAGGACATTAGGTTAAAAAAAAAAAAAAAACTAAGGAAATCTGAATAAAGGATGAACTGCAGTTAGTATTAATGGACCAATATTGGTTCATTAACTGTAACCAATGCACCACAGTAATGTAAGATGTTAATAAGAGGGAACCTGGGTATGGAAGTATATGGAAACTCGCAGTCCTATCTTTGTAATTCTGTAAATCAAAAATAGTCTGAAAAATTTGTCTATTAAAAACTTACATTTAAGAATGTATCTAAAAAACAATAAAGAGATTGTAGTGGAGAACTTCACACTTCCATGCATGTACTCAGCTTAAAGTATATGCAACTATTCCACTATGGAATTTTTCTTAAGAATATATTTCCAATCACTAACAGCTGTGAACAATTTCATGCAGTAATTTCCAGCAGGGTTGTACTATAGTTAGAGTACTTTATTAACTAAAGTTCCATTTTTTCCTCTTACATACCATTGCAGATGTCTGAAAGCTTATAACCCATCATTAACTTATGTCATTTTGTGATGCTCCAAATAACTACCAAATATGCTCAAACAACTCAGAAGGGCTAATCTGAATTGTATATAAATTAAATCTGTGCTAAAATACTTAACCATCTTACTTTAAGCATCTAAAGAGAGACCTTGAGTAAAGTTATCTTCTGTTGGGGATACTGTGTTTTCTGATATGAACCACGGTTCAAGTGAGGTTCTGCAGAATTCAACACAGGCAAATGAAGAAGAGAGGAGAGTCAGAAGAAGTTGGTGAAAGGGTGCACAGTACTGTGTAAAAAAAAGAAGAGAGCTAGGATTTGCAAAGTAGCAAATAAAAACATTGAAAAACAGGGAGTAGCAAACCTATCATACAGCATAGAAAAGAAAAGTCCTGATATCTGAAAAGTATCAGCATAGATAAAAACTTGAAAGCAGGAAAAATCTAGAAATAATAAATGAAATCTTTATGCCTGATCAGAAATGAAAAGTGTTCAAAATTATATGTTATATTTCCTGATAGGGAACAAAAGAGAATGAAACAGCTTAAAGAAACATCACCCTAAATACAATTTTGTTTAAAGTATTCCCCACTATTAATAAAAGACTGAAAATTACTGTTTAATAATATCCAATGACATTGGAAAGTGAAACATATTACAAAGAAAATGCACAGCATATTGTGAACATTGGTTATCTCAGAATAATGGAGTTTAAAAAAATTCTTTTCCTTTCTTTTCTTTTTTTCTTTTTTCTTAATCTGTGTACTTTGTATCAAAGGCATTCTAGAAACTACTATTATATTTGTGGTACATTCTACTCCATTCTTTAAATAGAAATTCTATAAAGTGTTTTAATTTTCTAATTTTAAGTAAAAGCGTGAACCCATGACAATATACTCCACCAGCAAATTAAGAACTATAGCAATATATTCAGAAAACGCCAATGCCAAATAGAAAATATATACTAGGAGGGGATGACATTGACTTTAATTTAAATGGACTCACTACCACTTGATCTAAACTACTAGTGCACACTTTCCAAAACCCGAGGAGCTGTAGAAGAATAGTATCCTTTCAAGGGAAATAAATTCGAAGCAAATACACAACACAGTCACTTTGGATTTTTTACAGTTTCAAAAAAAAAAAAAAAAAGCTTTCCCAGAATCCTAATTCTCCTAACTCCCAAAAATGACAAAGCCAAAAATCAAACTATTCTCCTGCAATCAAGTTTTTTCCAAAATTCTTCTCTTGAAACAGCTGTTTTATCTAGTCCCCTTATTGTCTGAGGCATCTCATTGTAAGATTATTTTGTAAAGGAGGAATCCAATTCCTAATGCTCTACTGCTCTAGATGTCTACGGATTTCGAATCCTAATTCACAGCGTCCTGCTCCAAGGAGATTCCAGCAGCACCGTGGATACTATGGGAGAAGAACGATTCGAGAAACACTGCCCAGGAGGGGGCCATCGGTGCAAAGGCTGTGCCTGCAGGTAGTCCTTGAAAGGAAAGAGAACAGGATGAGCAGCCGGGGGGAGCGCACAGCATAGGAGGGTGGGGAAAACCCACTCCAAAGGAATCAACTGACAGCCACACCAGAGAGGCCGTCTTCCCAAAAAGTTAAATGGTGAGTGAGTAAAGTGGAGCAGGCGAAGACAGGGAAGTGAACGGGAATTAGGGAAGGAAAATTACTCAAAACCAACGAGCTACCTTAATTTGAGGGGCGTGTGAGACAGTGGGACGTTATCCCTACGGGTCGCTTTGAAAAGACCCCCCAATTGTGGGGGGGGGGGGGTCAGGCGTGGACTAGAATAAGCCGAGCGCTTGCTGGGTCTCTAGCCGCCCCTCGACGAGGTAAGCCAGGTGTTTGGGCGGCAGCTCGGGTCTCCGGGAACACTGCGGCGGCAGCGCGACCCCTGGCCCACCCTCCCCAGCCCGGGCGCGGGGCGGCGGCGCTTCAGCGGCAGCGCCCTGGCGCACCTGGCTCCCCACCAGTTGAAAGCAAAGTGACTGAGGGCGGACGCGGCGCCTGGCACCGCTTGGACCCAAGCACACAAAGGCGGATTTTTAAAATCCAGGCAGAGTTGCCGCCGCCATACCCCGGCGGGCGCCGGGCGCCGAGGGGCTCTTACCTCGGATCCGCCCGCGGGGCCGCGGCTTTTCCCCGAGGCGCCGCGAGCCCAGGCGAGGTGGGACGCGGCCGAGGGAAAGCCCCCGACCTGGACGGCGCCCTCCCAGTCCTCCTTGAACCGCCAAGCCGCCTTCCGCGCCCGGCTGACAAGAAGCGACCTCCCCAGGCGAGCACAGCAGCGGCCTCGCGCCCGGCGGGACCGCCTCGCCCGCCGCCGCCTGTGAAGTCTGGAGCTGCCCGCCCGCTCGCCCGCTCGCGGCCAGAGCCAGCTGCGCCGCGCATGCCCAGTGCCCCCGCGAGGAGCGAGCGAACGCGCACTGCGCGATCCGGCGCTGACTCCACGCTCCAGATCTTACTGGCAGCCGAGCTGTGGAGCATCTGGTCGACCCCAACGCAGGCGGCCAAGGGGCCCTGGGGTTGGGTGGACGGGAGAGGGGCTGGAGGAGGGACACTGGGGGAGCGCCCAGTTATCGCCGGAGCGATCAAAGTCAGACCAAGGTTGCGAAACGCCTGCGGGTTTCCAGAAGTGCCCTAGCAAGCCTGACTAGCAGCCGAGAACACGGGAAGAGGAATAGAGCTTCTGGAGAAGTTCGTCTCGGGGCTAGCGCTGAAGCCCTAGGCGGAGACAACGCTCGGGTTACTGCGCCCCAGGTCCTGGTGCAGGGCTCGTGGCCACTATCCCCGTAGCGGTGAGCCTGCCGCGCCCAAACACCTGGGCAACCATCTTCTTCCTTCTCGGGCCTTCATACTATTCATACTATTTACCCCCCTTCCTCATCGTTTTCTACCCAACTCTTACTGTAAATGAATGAGCCCCAAGGGCTCTGAGAGTCTCCAAACTCCTGGTTCCGCCCAGCATGTCTGCCCTGAATCCCATTTCTCTCCAAGCTCTTGCAAGAGCCTCGTGTGGTTTGTAGTCGAGGCTTCTTTCACTTAGTTCCTCTACTACCCTCTTAACCGTTCCGTCCTCCCTGAGTAGCTCCCGGAGCCACTAAAGGAGAAGTCCTGTACGTTGTATTTTCTTACTGGAAAACACCTCAGTTGCCTTGGCTTTCTCTCCCCTACCTCTCGCATATACACTGCTCCTCCAGTTCCAACTTCTTTAAAGGTGATCGACTTCCAGAAGACAAGGAATGGCTATAAAGTAAATTTGGTTAATAAGGTTAGACTTGCTTGCTTTGTGAAGCGAGGAAAAAGAGCCAGGATGGAAATTATAACCGTTTCGCTACAAGTTGGAATAGATCTCAGAGGTGAAGTCCAAAGCCCTACGTTAAGAAGAAATCCTCTCTCCAATATGTCCACTAGACCACCATCCAGCCTCCACTTGAACTTTTCCAGTGTTGGAAATCTCTATTTTTATCAATATTATCTATAATTATGTTTATTTATTGAATACTTACTGATGCCAGGAGCAATTTACAGTAATTATTTCTAGTCCTTAGAATGAGATGAGTCCTATTATACCTACTTAGCACATTAGGAAATGAAGCTCAAAGCATACTCCTTTTTGCCAAAGTCAATGCTGATGCCAGAATTGAAATCCAGGTCTGCTTATTTCCAAAGCCTGCATCATTTTATTCTGGACATCAAATCACCTTACACCAGTGGTCCTAGATCTGCCCCCTGAGGACCACACAAAAGTTGTCTCATCCCTCATCTACACTGTAAACCTTGAAATATTTGAAGCATAATATTGATCATCAGGCAGTCTTCTAATACTTTCCTCTTCAAAATCTCTGATTCCTTCCACTGTTCCTCAAATGACATGGTGAGCCTTCTGATTTTTCATGTACACCTTTAAATTGTGCACTCAGAATGGGACACCATATTCAAATACAGTGGGCTGAGAACTGAGTCACAGTGATAGAAGCATATGTTTTAGTAAGGGAACCCAAACCTGTAATAGCTTTTTCTTTTAGCCACCTAAAGCCTTTCTTTTAGGCATTACCTAGAATCAAATAAAACACCCATGTGTGTTTCATATGAGCTACAATTAAACCATATCTTCCTCCTTACATAGTATATACTTCTATACTTACACATATATAAGTGTAAATTTTTCTTTTATCCATTTTAAATTTTATCTCATGTTTTAGGACATAATTTCAGATTTTAAAAGTATTATTAATGATCACTTTTAACTTTATAATATCTATAAATTTGATGGACATACATCTTTGTCTCCAGTTAAGTCTAATGAAAACAATAACATTAAACAGGCCTAGAAAAGAGCCTTGAAACTCCACAAAAGTGATCTCCAGAATAACAATCATTTATTAATCAACAGTTTTCAAGATCAAACACTTTAATTCATACTATCATACCTTAATCAGCAAGGATTTCATGTATGGTTTTCTAGATGCTTTGCTGAAATACAAATTCAGTTTCTAGCACCTTAAATCTACCAATCCAAGTGACCAATTAAAAAAAAAAATTAAGCAGGATCTGTTTTCAAATTAACCCATTCTGTTATCTAGTAATCCCCACTATCTTTTCTAAGTACATAGAACCATTATTAAAAATCTGTTTTAGGGAAGTGAATGTGTGATTGAGCTCCTGCCTACCACATGGGAGGTATTAGGTTCGGTTTGGGTTTAGTTTCCTGAGCCTCCTGGAGAAGGTGAGCTGGTGCAACAAGGTGACGCAACAAAGAGACGCAAAGAGGAATGACAGTGAGAGACACAACAAACCAGGGAGCTGAGGTGGCTCAAGCAATTGAGTGCCTCTCTCACATGGGAGATCCCCGGTCAGTTCCCAGTGCCTCCTAAAGAGAAGATGAGCAGACACAGAGAGCACACAGCAAATGGACCCAGAGAACAGATAGTAACTGCAAACAACAAGGGAGGTAGGGGGAATAAATAAATAAAAATGAAATCTTAGAAAAATTCTAAAACAGATTTTTTTTTAAGTATTGATGTAAACTTCTTGTTAATAACGCCACCATATACAAGTTTTCCTTTGTGAAAATCTCATTATTTGTTGATGTTTGCATGTGGGATGAAAATGATATAGGGCAGAACGGAGCTAGATACGTAAAGTGAAGGTAGACACATCAAAATATGCAGGATAGTAGCAAAAGTTGAGGAACAGATAGAATCTACAGCTGGGTATTAAAGCAAGATAGAACAAATGTGGAAAACTTTTAACGGCTAAATGTTATCTGGGACTAGGAACTAAATCTAAACTACCCAGGAATCAGGTGTATTCTTCAAATACCCCTCCTTTCGGTCCCAGTCAGCTAAATGAATATAATTTAGGAACTGCTGGGAATAACTCTATAGACTCACAGTAATAAAATCATATAATGCAAAAAAAGCATATCTGTAGATAAATCTAGAAAAATATACTATAGTTTAGAATATTATTTTAATGGTTCAATCTAAAGCTTCTAATTATAACTTGGTAGAAAAGTAATTTCATTTTGGTTACCATCATCATTATTAGTTGGCATTGTTGAATGAACAAGACAGATTGATTGGATTAGTATACTTGCTCTCACTGTATGTGTTTGGGCTTGCTTCCTACTTTGTAATGATGTTTATATATCTTGTTTGTTATGGTCCTTTACATCCAATCCAGGAGAAGGAATGTGACTTCAAAAGGAACTGCTGGGATGCAAGAGAAAATGGTGAGCAAATAAACTGATAAAAATTTAGGTTAAGCTAAGAAAGCTTGGCGTTTGTAAAATAATGACAAGAATAATAACAGTAATGCCAAATTTATGAAGTTTTTAAAAACACAATAAAATGCTGGGCAATAAATCAGTAAAATGATCAAAATTAAACTGTTCAGATGCCCTTGTATTGTTTTGAGGGTGTTAGAACATCAATTTTAAATGCCCTAAAGAAAAAGTTCAAAAGAAACACCCATACGATTGTTATGACTAAATGCTTTACATAAGTTAACTCATTTAAATCCTGATGCCAGTCTTCTGATGTGAGTACTATAATGATCTCCATTTTCCAGGGGAAAATAAATGAGTCATAGGTCATGCAGGTGTATGTGATGGTGTTGGAATACAAACTCAGGCAGCCTGAATCCAGAGAACATGGCTTAAACCAATATACTTTGCACTACAGTGTCTTAAAAGACTCTAAAGGAATAGAAACAAGAGTGTAGGGGGAAAAAACAATCAGTAAAGGGAGAGAAAGGGAATAAGAAACAACAAACAAAAATATTAGTCAATCCCCCTCTTTACCCCTTGCCAAAAAAACAGGCAAGAAAGAAAACACATGTAGAAAAAGGGGGACTAAAAGTAAATAAATAGTGAAGGAGAAAAAGTTCAAATACGTAATCACAATATAACTGGACTAAACTCTAGTTAAGACACAAAGTCAAAGTAGTTTTTAAAATCTAGCTATAGCAGTGATGTCATTAACATGACCATGTAAGACTTCCCTGAAAAAACTTCCCCAAAGATTCAGCTAATAAAAAGACTAGCACACACGCACGCGCACACACACACACACACACACTAGTACAACTTGCTTAGAACTCTGAAGGATGGTAGAGACTAGAGAAGGACTCCACAAAAGCTGAATTAAAAAAAAAAAAAAAAGGAAAATGTCAGGTAGGAAACTTCTGTCCAGGAACCACCAGTCCATTCCTTCTCCCTTTCTGGTTCCCACACAGCCACACAACTTGGGAGTTGCTCAGAGGCAGCAGACCAGATCCCTCCCACCTCCCACTAGAGATAGCAGCAAGAGAACCACATCCATGTCCAAACGAGGGGACCCAAGTCCACAGAGACCCAGGGTAGAACACCACCTGCTGAGGAGTGCTGCATAGAAAGGGGCCCCCAGGGGGAGAAAAAACAAGAGAAAGAAAGATTATGGTAAAACTGCAGCTGGAAAGTGCTGCACCCACTCAATCCAGTTTGTTGGCTGGACCACTTAAACACAAAATGGACTTTTCTGCAGTGACCCTCCCTTTTGGATTGACTCCATCTGGCTCCCTGAAGTGGGATACCTGATTAGGGAAGAAACCAGAGGCAGAAAATCCTCAGAGCAAATAAAGGGGTGGTGGTGGAGGTAAACTGATCTGCTGTAAGAGAGGAGGATCCCAGAACTGAAAAGAACCAGGAAAATGGGGTAATGAATGAGGGAGAGAATTTAACAAGTCACAGAAGCTGGGGAGAAAATTCTGCATGAAGAGAAATGGAACAATTCAAGATTCCTGGAGAAGGAACAGAAGAAAGGAAGTTTTCCCCTGAATGTGAAACAAACAAAAAGTACAATCTTAAATATTGTACCACATATCCAGGACAAGAATCAGAGGAAGAAGAGCTGGGATCATCTGTACAATTAAACACAGGCTATTCCAAAGTTCTAGAATAAGTTGGACCAAGCATCTAGAAGGAGCCTTAACACAAAGCTAATCACAATAATACCTGACACAAGAGGGAGAAGCAGACCTTCAGAGTTAACTCATCAATATTATCAGATGCCCAGATATCAGCAAACAATTAAAAGCCATATTAAGAAACAGGACGATATGGCTCAGTCAAGGGAACAAATTAAAACTTCAGAGGAGACACAAAATTTGGAACAACTTATTAAAGAAGTAAAAGCAAATCTCCTAAATCAATCAAGAAGAAGAAGGAAAACATGCATAAAGAGATAGAGAATATTAGGAAGAAAATGTGTGAGCATAAAGAAGAATTTGAAAGTATAAAAAGGATCACAGCAGAAATTATGGGGATGAAAGGTATAAGAGTAGAAATGAAAAATACACTAAAGGCAGAAGAGGAAAATACAAAGATTTGAACAGGCAGAAGAAAGAATCAGCAAACTAGAAGACAAGACAATTGAAATGACAGTCAGGAGAACAGATAGAGAAAAGAATAGAAAAAAATGAACAGTATTTCAGGGACAGCATAAAGCACACAAACATACATGGTCATGGGTGTCCCAGAAGGAGAAAAGAAGAGAAAAGGGGCAGAAAGAATATTTAAGGAAATAATGAAGGAAAATGCCCCAACTCTTATGAAAGAAATAAATATACATATCCAAGAAGTACAACATACTCCAAACAGAATAATTCCTCATAAACCTACTCTAGGTCACATTCTAATCAGAATGTCAAATGCCAAAGATAAAGACAGTGTTCTAGTTGGCAAAAACTGCTGGGATATATACCAGAAATCAGTTGGCTTTTATAATGGGAATTTATTAGTTTAAACGCTTATAGTTCTGAGGCTGTGCAAATGTCTAAATCAAGGCATCATCAGAAATGCTGTCTCACTGAAGGTCGGCTACTGGTGATCCTGAACTCCTTGCATATGGCAAGGTAAATGCAGGCATCTTCCAGGTCTCCTTGTTTCAGCGTCTGGCTTCTCTGTGTCTTCCTCTCTACCAGGTTCCTCTCTGAGCTCCTGGGTTCCTTCTCTCTATCTGTGCAGCTTTTTCTGTGTGTGTCTCAGCATGTTGCTCCTGTCTATACAGGACTCCAGCAAGAGGACTGTATTAGTCAGCCAAAGGGGTGCTGATGCAACATATCAGAACTCTGTTGGCTTTTATAAATGGTATTTATTAGGGATAGAAGCTTACAATTACAAAGCCCTAAAGAGTCCAACTCAAGGTACCATAAGAGGTACTTTCTCATCTAGAGTCTGTTGCCACATGTGAGGGTTCAGCCTTCCTCTTCCCTCTTAAGGCTCCATGGGTCCAACTTCTTCTAATCTTGGCTGTAGGCTGGCATAAGGCTCATCTCTCTTCCTGGGGCTCAGCTGCTGTGTTCTTTTCACAAGGTCAACTGTATACTATCAGGCAAATGGCTCAACTCTCCCCGGGGCTCCAGCACCAAAACCAAGAGCTCTCCTCTGCTGTGTCTTTTTCTGTGTATTTACTTCCCTGTTTTTGATTGAGCATGCATTTATATAGCCCACAGCTGTAGGCCTGCTCTAGGTGAGGACTCAAACTGAGTCGCCCTAATGATGTGGTCAAATAAAAGCCCTAATCTTGATTTAATAAAGTAAAAGTGAACCCTCTGAATATAATACAATCTAATACACCCAGAGGAACAGACCAGTTTACAAACAATCCAATATCTATTTTTGGAATTCATAAATAATACCAAACTGCCACAAGGACCAAGGTAATCACAAGCAAGGGTTACCCTGGGTCACACCTCACTGATATAATACAATTGAAGACCTCCCAACAGAATCCAGTCCAATCAAAGGGTCCCACACCCACAAGAATAGATTTGCCTCAAGAACACAATCTTCTGGGATCTACAAAAAGCCTCCAACTGTCACACTCTACCCTCTAGATCCCAAAAAGACATTTCTTTCCATATGCAAAATATATTCATTCCATCACAATATTTCAAAAAGCCTTAAATCATTTAAGTAACAATGCTAAGTAAAAAATCTCATCAAAATCAGTTATAGGCATGCAACCTGTCTTGGGGCAAAATTCCCCACTGGCTGTAGACCTGCTTCCAACATACAAAAGAGGGACAGTCATAGGATAAACATTTCCACTGCCATAGGGAGAAAATGGAAGGAAAACAGGGGTCATGGGTCACAAACAGTTCTGAAAACCTGCAGGGCACACTCCTTTAGGTTTCAAAATCTGAGAGTTGTCTATAGAACAATGGTTTCTTCCCCTCAGGGCCTCATTGAGCCAGATTTCCACACCTTCCAAGGGCTTGCCCAGTGACCATCTTCTGAGCTCCACCTTCATCAAGCATCTGGGTGGCCACTGAACTCTAGGCCTCACCCTTTGAGAACACTAGGGTCATGGCCACACTCTCCCCAATCTCTGGGGCACAGGCACAAACCCATCAGAACAGTATGTTGGTGACCTCAGTATCCCCAGGCCCCAGGAATGTTCTCCATTCTCTCTAAATCATGGGGTGGCAGCACTCTCCCTGAACAACAGAGCAAAAGGCCCACCCTCTTCAAATGCTGGGGTAACTCACCCTTTCCACACATGTGGGTGCACTCCCTCTCTTGGCCTGAGAATATGTCTTAAGTCCAGACCTCAACTTCCACAGTTTTGTCCATGAAGTCATTTTACCTTCAATCTTTCCTTTTTCTGGCCCTTTTAGTTCAGGCTGGCAATGATTCTATTCATATAAATCTAACAAAAAACTTGTTGGTTTAGCATGCAGGAAACAGGGGTCTGAGCTGTCAGACAGTAAGACTTTCCACAAATCCTTCCTGGATTTCCAATCCTGGCTTACACTGAAAAGACTGGCTGATTCCATGTTCAATTATATCCTCGCGTAGGGCTCTATTCTCTGGAGACTCATTTTCTGGAAGCTTGGAATTATCCAAACCATCAATTCTGGGTTTCTTAGTGCCCAGGAATTCAGTTCTCAGCTTATCCCTTTCCTCTCACATTTTGGTGTAAGCTACAAGGAGAGGCCAGGCCACATTTTCCACATTTGGTTTGGAAATCTCCTCCACTAAATATCCAAGCTTGTCACTTTCAAATTCTGTCTTCCATCTAACATCAGGAGTCAATTTTACCAAGTTCTCTGCCTCTTTAAAGCAGTTTGCAATGACACAGTCATCATTTCTGTCTAATACCTCATCAGAAGTGTCTTTAGTGGCTGTATTAGTCAGCCAAAGGGGTACTGATGCAAAATACCAGAAGTCTGTTGGCTTTTATAAAGGGTATTTATTTGGGGTAGAAGCTTGCAGTTACCAGGCCATGGTTATTTCCCTCACCAAAGTCTGTTGCCACATGTTGGAGCAAGATGGCTGCCGACATCTGCAAGGGTTCAGGCTTCTTCTTCCTCTTAAGTCTCTGTGGTCCCAGCTTCTTCTAATCTCAGTTGTAGGCTGGGATATGTCTCGTCTCTCTCCCAGGGCTCGTTTCTTCCCGGGCTCAGCTGCTCTGGTCTCTCCACAAGGTCGCTATAGACTATCAGGCTCTCTCTTCCCCAGGGCCTCTGCCGTGTCTATGGAGCTGTCTCTATTCCTCTGTGTTCTTCCCTGTGTGTTTACTTCCTGGGACTCAAGCAAAACAGACGAGGGAGCCATCTCGGGTTGGAGGGGGAAACAATTAATACCAAACCTGCTCAAACTCTTACTAAAAATTTGAGAGGAGGGAACACTACCTAAGTCATTCTATGAGGCCAACATCACCATAATACCAAAGCTAGATAAAGTTACTACAAAAAAGAACATTACAGAGCAATTTCTCTCATGAATATAGATGCAAAATCTTCAACAAAATACTTGCAAACTGAATCCAACAGCACATTAAAAGAATTAAATACATGAACAAATGGGTTTTATCCAGGTATGCAATGGTGGTTCACCATACAAAAATACAATACATTAACAAAACAAAGGGGAAAAACACGTGATCATCTCCATTGATGCAGAAAGGCATTTGACAAAATCCAGCATCCTTTCTTGATAAAAACACTTAGATGCAGAGCAGATATAGCTCAGTAGCTGAGCACCTGCATCTCATGTACAAGGTCCTGGGTTCAATCCCTCGTACCTCCTAAAAATATAAAATAAAATAAAACCACTTAGAAAACTAGGAATAGAAGGAAACATCCTCAACATGACAAAGGGCATATATGAAACACCAGCAGCTAACATCATACTCAATGGTGAAAGTCTGAAAGCTTTCCCTCTAAGATCTGAAACAAGACAAGGATGCCCACTGTCACCAATATAATTCAACATTGTATTGGAAGTTCTAGCCAGAGTAAATGGGCAAGAAAAAGAAATGAAAGGCAGACAAATTGGAAAGGAATAAGTAAAACTTTCACTATTTGCAGATGACATGATCCTCTATGTAAAAATCCCTGAAAAATCTATAAGAAAGCTACTAGAACCAATAAATGAATTCAGCAAAGTGGTGGGGTACAAGATCAACATGCAAAAATCAACAGTGTTTCTTTATACTAATAATGAGCAATCTGAGGAGTAAATCAAGAAAAAAAAAAATACTCCATTCACAATAGCAACTAAAAGAATCATATATCTAGGAATAAATTTAACCAAGTATGTGAAGGACTTGTACACGGAAAACTTCACAACACTGTTTAAAAAATCAAAGGCCTAAATAAATGGAAGGACATTTTGTTTTCATGGATTGGAAACTAAATATTGTTATTTCAGTTCTACCCAAAATGATGTACAGATTCAATGGAATCCCAATCAAAATTCCAACAGGCTTCTTTTCAGAAATGGACAGGCCAATTATCAAATCTATTTGGAAGGGAAAGGGCCTTGAATAGCAAAACAAAACAAAACAACAACAACAACAAAAAAAAAAAACTTGAAAAATAAAAACAAAGTAGGAGGATTCACACTTCCTGACTTTAAAACATATTACAAAGCTACAGTGGTAGAAACATTATGGTATTGGCACAATGGTAGACATATTGACCAATGGAATCAAATTGAGAGTTCGGAAATATACCCTCACACCTATGGCTAACTGATTTTTGACAAGGCTGCCAAGACCCCTCTTTGGGAAAGAATAGTCTCTTCAACAAATGGTGCTGAAGAGCTGGATTACTGTATGCAAAAGAATGAAAGAGAACCCCTATTGCACACCTTATATAAACGCTGTCTCAAATTGGATCAAAGACCTAAATACAAGAACCAGGACTATAAAACTCCTAGAAGAAAATGTAGGGAACATCTTTAGGATCTTGTGTTAGACAATGGTTTCTTAGAATTTACACCCAAAGCACAGGCAACAAAAGAAAAATACATATATGGGACCTCCTCAAAATTAAAAACTTTTGTGCATTAAAAGACTTTGTCACTAAAGTGAAAAGACAACCTCAATGGGAGAAAATATTTGGAAACCACATATATGCGAAGGGTATCCAGAACATTTAAGTCCTACAACTCAACAATAAAAAGACAACCCAATTTTAAAATGGGCAAAAGACTTAAATAGACATTTTTCCAAATAGGATATACAAATAGCTAAAAAGCACATGAAAAGATGCTCAACATCACTAGCTATTAGGGAAATGCAAATCAAAACCACAATGAAATATCATTTCACACCCACTAGAATGGCTACTATTAAAAAATTAGAAAACTGCAAGTGTTGGAGTAGTTGTGCAGAAATAGGAACACTCATTCATTGCTGGTGGGAATGTAAAAAGGTGCAGCCACTGTGGAAGACAGTTTGGCAGATCCTCAAGAAGTTAAGTATAGAACTACCATATAACCCAGCAATCCCACTACTAGGTATATACTCAGAAGAATTAAAAGCAAGGACTGGAGCCGATATTTGCACATCGATGTTCATAGTGGCATTATTCACAATAACACCAAAACATGGAAGCAACCAACTGTCTATCAACCAATGAATGGGTAAATAAAATGTGGTATATACATATAGTAAAATATTATTCAGCCATTAAAAAAGAATGAAGTCCTGATGCATGCAACAACAGAGATGACCCTTGAGGACATTATGCTGAGTGAAATAAGCCAGACACAAAAGGACAAATATTGTATGATCTCAATGATATGAACTAATTATAATACACAAACTCATATAGTTAGAATCTAGAATATAGGTTACCGGGGGATAAGTTGGAGGTAGAGAATGGGGGATTGATGCTTAATTTGTACAGAATTTCTATTTAGGTAGATCGTAAAGGTTTGGAAATGGATGGTGATAATAGTAGCACAATATTGTGAGTGTAATTAACAGCACTGAATTATAGAGGTGAATGTGGTTAAAAGGGGATACTGTAGGCTGTATATGTTACTAGGAATAAAAATTAAATGATAAAGAATTGGACTGTATAACACAGTGAACCCTATTGTAAACAATGGACTATAGTTTACAGTACAAGTATAAAAATGTTCTTTCCAGAATTATAGTAAATGTAAGACACTAATATAAGGTGTTAATAATAGGGTAATACATGGAAAAAATACAGCTAATGTAAACTGTGGGTGATAGTTAAGTTTTCTTTTAATAATTTTTCATCAATTGTAACAAAGGTAACTACTGCTTTAAAAAATTAGTACAATTACAAAAAAGTGCTGTCATCAATTGTAACAAATATTCCACACCAATACAAGGTGTTGGTGGTAGAGCGGTATATTAGAATCCTGTATTTTATGCATGATTGGTCTGTAAACCCACAACTTCTCTAATAAATTTTTTTTCCATCTAACTATATGCTATTTAGGAACATAAGGATAAGGAAAACCTTAGATATGCCAGGTATATAATAATGCAAAGAAGGCTGATATAGCTATATTAATATTAGACACAATTTTAAGAAACAAAAGCCTGATTACAGATAGAAAATGTCACCACATAATGGCAAATCCTACAAAGAGGAATTGATAAATCTACAATCATAGCGGTGAGATTTCAACACCCTCTAAACTTTGATAAGCTATTGAGGAAAGATAGGTAGGTAGGTAGGTAGATATAGATAGGTAGATAGATAGGATACCTCAATTAGTAAATACACATTCTCATCAAGCCTATAAGAAATATTTACATAAATTACAAGCATATCTTAACACATATGAAAGAATGTGTAATTAAGACTAGGGGTTGGGAAGTGGGTGTGGCTCAATCGATAGAGCTCCTGTTTACCATATGGGAGGCCCCGGGTTTGCTTCCCGGGGCCTCCTTGTGAGGGCAGGCCGGCCCGCGCGGCGCGGTGGGCTGATGCAGCAGGACCTCACAGCAAGGGGGAGATAAGCAGACACGGAGAAAACACACAGCGAATGGACACAGCAAAACACAAGCAGCAAGGGGGGGATAAATAAATAAATAAATAAATAAGACTAGGGGTTGACAAATGTCTTCTGTTAAGGGCCAGATAGTAAATATTTTAGCTTCGCTGTTCATATCATCTCTTCCAACTACTCAACTCTACCACTGTAGTGCAAAAACAGCCATAAACATACCTAAGAAAATTATCATGGCTGTGTTCCAATAAAACTTTATTTAGGCACATTGAATTTGAATTTTGTATTATAATTTTCACATATCTCAACATGTTATCCTTATTTTGTTTTTCTTAACCTTTGAAAATGTACCAAACATCCTTAACTTGTAGCTGTAGAATGTCATACAGGTGACAGGCCAGGTTTGACCCACAGGCAAAAGGTTGCTGAACCCTAATCTAGACCAACATATTTGCTTACAGGGCAATACATTTAGAAATCAAGAGCAAATTAATTTATTTTAAAGATTAAGTTTAAAATTAAACTTAAATTTTAAATAACAGAAAGTTTTAAATTCTAAAGATTAACTTAAAGAGTGGAAAACAGACATTCAAATAACTCATGCATCAAAGAAGAAATGATAATGGAAAAATTTAAATACTTAGAACTGAAAGATATATCAGGGCTCGTAATAGGAAAAAAACCTGGAAATTACACAAAACAGCAGGACAGAGAAATACATTTTGGTATATTCAGACAATGAAATATTCTATGCCAGTTATCCTGAGCAAACGAAATCTACGTGCAGCAGCATGGATTACTCTTAGAAACATAAAGTGCATAAGAGACTCTTCTGGCAAAGCTCAAAATCAAGCAAAACAAATGATATATTATTTCAGAACATAAGTTTGTTAAAAGCTTGTTTATAAACAAAAGGTTATTTGTCACAAAATTCAAGATGGTGCTTACCCCTGAGGGCAAGGAAGGGGGTTCAGCCAAGGAGACTGGCCCAGATAAATTACTATAGCTTGAAAGGTAGGTTCCTGGGTGTTCACCTTAACTGCTTTACTTGCTCTTGCCCGAGGAAAAAATTATAGAATTGAATTCAGTAGGAGGACCCTAAAGCAGGGAAACAGCTCCAGGTCCTGAATGAAAGAGCTGAGAAAGAATGACAAAAGGTGAAGGGAATTGTAGCCCTAGCTTGTGGTGAATGCTTCATTGCCTCTTATCACTGACCTTTGAATGACTGTGGAGGACTGCTTTCTGAGCAGGAGGACAAATATTCTTTTTCTTATTTTAAAATTGAAAGTTTATGGGTAAGAAAAAGTTTATTTTCTCCAAGATTTTTTTATTTATTAATTTTTATTTACTAACACGCTGTACCTACCAAGCAAAAACTGCCCTCACCCCATTTCCTGGGAACCTCTAATCTACACTGTCTCCACATATTTATTTTTCCTAAATATCGCATATAAATGATATCATGTAATACTTGTCCTTACGCACCTGTTTATTTAATTCAACATAATGTGTTCAAGGTTCATCCTTGTTGGAACCTGACTCAGATCATCATTCATTCTTGTGACTGAATAATTCTCCATTGTGTTTATGTACAACGTTTGTTTATCCATTCATTTGTTGATGACATTTGAGTTGTTTCTACTTTTTGGCAATTGGGAATAATGCTCCTATGAACATTTGGGTACAAGGATCTGTTTGAGACTCTGTTTCAGTTTCTTTGAGTATATACCTAGGAGTAGAATTGCCAAATCACCTGGTCATTTTACATTTAACTTTTTGAGGAAAAACCATATTTTGTTCCACAATGGCTAAACCAATTTACGTTCCCACCAACAGCGCACTATAGTTCCACTATCTCCATATCCTCCTCAACAGAATATTTGCTATTTTCTGTTTTTTATAATAACCATCTTCGTGGGTATGAAGTAGTATCTCATTGTACTTTTGATTTGCATTTCCCTAATGGCTAATTATGTTGAGCATCTTTTCATATGTTTATTGGCCATTTTCGTATCCTCTTGGAAAAATGTCTAAGTCCTTTGCCCATTTTTTAATTGGGTTGCCTTTTTGTTGTCACTTCCTAAAAGTTCTTTTTATATTTTGGATATTAAGCCCAATATATTGTTTGCATCTATTTTCTCCCATTCTGTAGATTGTCTTCTCACTTTGATACTATCTTTGATGTGCAAAACTTTTTAATTTTGATAAAGTCAAATTTATCTATTTTTTCTTTTGTTGCTCATACTTTGGTGTCCTATCTAAACATTGCCAAATCCCAGGTCATGAAGATTTGCCTGTCCCTCCAGGAATTTTAATGCTTTTGTACAATTTAGGGAAATTAAATTTTTGAACCTGATGACTATTGATCCATGTGGCAGTTTGACATTATTTATGAATCCCAAAAAGAGAAAGATTATGTTTGTAAACTAATCTATTCTGGGTGTGATACCCTTTGATTATATTGGATTCAGTTGAAGGCCCCTTGATTAAATCACCTGTTAAGATTAGGGCTTTGCTTGAACCATGCCAGTAATGCATGACTTGGATTGAGTCCCTGCCCCTTTGGTGGGCCAATATAAACAGACACTCATTTAAGAAGACACATGGGAAGAGAGAGAGAGATCTGCCATTTTTGATCCTGGAGCACCGGGGAGATATGAGCCACTTGCCTGATAGCTTACAGCTGACTTTGGTAAGAGACCAGAACAACTGAAACTGATTTTAAAAAGGCCCAGAAAAAAACTAGCCCTATTCCAGGAGAGGGGGAAGCCCAGGAAGGAGAGCTCAGCGACCGGCTTGCTTTAACACATGGCAACTGACTTTGGTGAGAAAGCAACCTTGAGTTGGACTCTTCAGGGCCTTGTAACTGTTAGTTTTTACCCCAAATAAATACCCTTTATAAAAGCCAACAGATTTCTGGTACTTTGCATCAGCACCCTTTGGCAGACTAATACAATCCATTTATTCGTAAAACATGAATATTCTTTATAGTGCAAAAGAGACATGATTTATTTTATCTTTTTGAGATAATCGTACTGCCCATTCCACAGGACTAGAAATTTGCCATTTGAAAACAGCACTTATCTCACTACTTACAGCTTTTGCTAACCAGATATAGGGTTTTGTATGTCTGTGTCTAGGCAATAAAGCAGATGAGAATCAAATGGGGAGAAAGTAGGAAAAGAGTGGGGGGGGGGATCTTTAAAAAATCCTCAATTTTAAATTACAGCATAGCCATAAAGTGGAATTCTATTTCATGATTGAAAGAATGAGATGGTGACATTAACTACTAACTTGGGGGGACAGCCAAGGCACATGGCTGTTAAGTGGGGGGAGGAAGGCAAGTTGCAATACAATACATAGGAGGAATAAATTTATGTAAAAAATAATAACAACTGGAGAAATATGTCAATATTTTAACAGTATTTTATGGGGGGGTGACAGTGTAGCTAGGAATTACTTTTGAGGTTTGGGTTACATATTTCTGTCACATTTGAATTTTTAGCTATGGATTTGTATTATTTTATAGCAGATAAAATTTAACATAGTAATAGTTTATCATCTATTGTGAATTTTGTGTGTTTCTGTAATTCTTCAGTCTTGCTAGAACTCATCTAGAATGTTTTTTAAATTTCCATCCCAAATGTCTAAAATTGTGTTTTTGTGTCTTTAAATTTACTGAGCTAGGATAACACTTAGGCTGTTTAACAATTCCCCTTGGGTAGGCTCACTGACATTGCAAACACAATCTCTGTTTCCTTTAGTTGGCACACAAACTTTCTTCATCTGCAGCAGAATCTTCACTGGAAAACAAAACAAAACTCCTGTTACAAATTCAAAAGGTTTTTACATGCAAAAGTACATAAGAGCTATCTCACTCAGATATCCCTGGTACTCAAGCTAACTCTATCAACCTTAAAGATAATTTCCCTGATAACAGTGCATAATCCAAATGGGGCCATGCCAAGAGCAAATAAATGTCCTATTCCAGGTATAATTTCATCTGAAGATCCAGAAACACATACACACAGAAAAATCTCTAAATCTATAAACACTTGTCTTTCCAAATACATTAAAAAGTTTCCTTCCCTTTGATGAACACTTCTTAAACACAAAGCTTTCAAAGCATATTCCATACTTTCTTATCTAATACTCTTAAGTGTAGCATTTCTTATCTTACTAACCATAGTCACCATTATGTTCATTCATGACTGTACTGCACAGGTGCACACCCCTGATCCAGAACCATTGGGACCAAGTGTTCTGGATTTTATAAAGGTAATGTGGGGCTTAAACCGTATATTTGTAACACTCCCAGCAGGGTCTTTAATCAGCACAGTATTTCTGCAGCAAAACATAGTCACATGAATTAGCATGGAGTTCTTAAATAGCCTCACATCAGTTCAGATCAGATTTGCTGTCAAATAAGCAAGGTCAGGGTTTGCCATCAAATGCAATTTGACCAAAAAAAAAAAAAAAAAAAAAAATTAAGTCTTCTGACTTGACATTGCAGATGAGGTACCGTGCACCTGCGGAATGCTGCTGCAAGGGGCGACTGAGTTGTTTGCCCTGGACTCAGGGGTCCCAGGTGAGACTCATTTAGGACGTTTAATGTCTGCCTCCTTAAGTGTTTGTGCCTCTTCTATGCAGTCTGGCATCCATCCATCAATTTTTGTTGCTGTGACTTCCTCTACCACCTCTCCTGCCCTGGTAATTTATCACTTTGAATCTTCTTTGAGTTTAAAAAAAATTAGGTAAACAATTTTTTTAAAATCTGGTATGAAATTAGAATAAGTGAGGAGCCCAAAAGCAAGATACATCAAGTTTTGTTCATGTTCTGGGTAACATCCATTTTAACAATGTAGAGGCATTTTTTTGTTTGCTAATGCTTCTCATTTGTATTCACAATGTTGGAGCTCGTTATTTTTTTTTAAAAAAACTCCAAATTCCTGCTCAAAACAAACAAAAACTATAGTGTCTCATTCTATAGACATCACCTACTTTCAGGTATTTACCTCTTATAAAATCACATAATTCTAATATATGCATATATGACCTTTTGGTCATTTGAAAATCATCTGAGGTCTAAACTTTATTCACTCTTGCACACACGGAAAAATAGGTTAGAACAATAACTATTATAAAGTATTTATAAAACCTTAAAAGTGCAGTCTCCAGGTAACATTTCTAAATAATCACAGCCAGTTGCTAGCATTTTCCTTTTCTGCTCAACTTGAAGTCCTTCTATAATGTGACCCCCCCGTATGCATTTAGCCTCATTTATTAATGCTCCCGGAGTGAGCCTTCCCGCAACTCCATTAGGTAGCACCCACCCTTTGCCTCCCCAAACAGGCTTACCTCTGTGACACATGAGAAGTCTGGGGAGGGATGGAGGGTCATGAATAGAAGTAAACATAGGAGTGTCCATCAACCATGGTCCCAGGAGCGAGGTAGCCTAGCCAGAAGAGGATGACTAGCAGCTGCTAAGAGAGCGAGGCGCTGAAAGCCATAGTCAAAAAAGAGAGTTGAGGACACTGGAACCTGCAAATCCAATCGTGCGACTCAAGCACGAGAAAGCTCTCTGAGGGCCTCTGACTCATCCATCCAGCAAAGGTCCGAGTAGCTGCCCAGAACAGAGACAGGCCCTGGGGTACAAACATGAGTTCAAAATGGTCCCCACCCTTGAGGGCTTACAGTATTAGCAATTAGAGTGACATAAACAAATGATGTCACCCATATGCCATGCTGTAACATAATCAAATCAGGAGCCCGTGGCCCAGAGACGAGCTCTGCTGCCTTTTACCCACTGCCTTCCAACTTCCTTGCCGTTCCTCACGCACTGGCAAAATTCTACCACAGTGCCCTAGCACTTGCTCGTTCCCTGGCCTGGAATGGTCTTCTTCTGGACATCTACATGGCTCACTCCCTTAATCTGATCTCAGCTCAAATTTACCTCATCCGAAAAGACTTCTCTGACCAGCCACGCTACCTGAGACTGTAACACACACTCCCCCCACAGACACACACACACACACAATCTCTCTCTCTCCCTATTGCCTCAATTGCCTCTTCTTTTTTTTCCTTTTCCACAGCACTTCTCACAATCTGAATCCATCTTGTTCAATTACTTACTGTCTGTCTCCCTTATGTAAATTCTGTGACAGGAGGGATTTGTCAGATTTGTTCATTGCTATATCCCCAGTGCTGAGCAGAGTTGAATGAATGAATGGGGAGAAATTTGAGCTGAGTTTTGAAGAACATGTAGCAGCTTGTATCAAGCGAGCAAGGGAACAGAATGCATTTGACTGGGCGTGAGGGCACAGAATGTATATGGGTCCAGGGACGATATAAAGCAGTCAAGGCATATTTGAAGGAATTTAGAGGGGACATAAAATGATCTGTGCCTGGGACATAATGGGTTTTCATTAAGTGTTATTAAACATAGTTGTGACTGAATAAATGATTGAATTTTGTGTTTTAGAAAGTATGGGAGGGTAGATTGGTGGAACGGAAGCTAGGCGGCAGAGAAGAGTCTTCTCTAAAGAGAAAAGTAGTGAAGGCCTGAACTTAAAAAGTGGGACTCAAGGAGAGACGCCACATTTG
This sequence comes from Cabassous unicinctus, assembly GCA_029593785.1. Taxonomy (NCBI): domain Eukaryota; kingdom Metazoa; phylum Chordata; class Mammalia; order Cingulata; family Chlamyphoridae; genus Cabassous; species Cabassous unicinctus. The sequence goes on along the minus strand of JAQZBX010012658.1, from coordinate 12,326 downwards.
AGAAGCAAATAGAATGCGCGTGTGATTAAGGATGGAGGAGGTTGATGAGGGAAGAGGATTCTGATTTGGGTGTCCAGGTGGGTGGTGGTGCCAGATTTGAAGAAGGGGAGGCTGCGGCGGGGAGAGAACCTGTTTCAGCTGGAGTCTTAGGATTGAGTTGTCTGTGAAATAGGTGGAGAGAACGAATGTGGAACAGAAAGCATAGACCTAGGAGTCTTCTTTGTAAGTGTCTGAGTGTCAGGTTTGTGCTAGCATGGTGTCTTCATTTTCAGGAAAATACGTGAACTAAGAAGGAAAGAAATTAAAGGTGAATTAAGAAGATAAGAGGCAGAGAAAGAAAAGGAGCCTCCACAGAAAACTGCTAGGGTATAAGAGGGAAAGCGAGCGTGAGCTCTCTGAGAACAAACGCCATGCTGCCTTGCTCACCACTGCGGCCCATGGCAGAGAGACACTCGGACACTTACAAAGAAGTGACTAGGGAAGGCAGGAAAGAGGGAGGATGGAAGGCGGGTTGAAAGTGTGGTCAACATAGGATCAAGAAAGATAGTAATAGCTAAGAATTCACATTTACTAAGGGATTATACTGTGCCAGACGCTGCTTTAAGCAGTTTGCATGGCTTAGCCATTCAATTTGTACAACACCCCTGAGAAGTAGGTATTATAATTATTACCCCCATTTTACAGGTGAGCTTGCCCAATCTTACTCATAAAGTGGACGACAGAGGCGGAATTTAAAGGCCAGCCATCCTGCGCCAAAGCCTACTTCCTACAGAGGGAAGAGTGTGCTTTGTGAGGGAACCTCAGCGAGGGCACTTTCAGGGGTGGTGGCCGGGAGGCCTGGGGAGGGGATGGAAAGTGAGGAAGTGTAGAGAGCAAGAGCAGACTGCTGCGCAAGGCGCTTAGCTAGGAAGAGAGGATGCAATAGTAGCTGGATGGGAACATAGGAGTAACAGAGGCTGTTTCAAGTTGTTAATGTGGATTGCACAGATTCTGCTTACATTATACTCTGAAATCACTGAAAGAAAAATGAGGGCATTGGAGGAAAAGGCACTTCTGTCTCTCCCAGCTCTTATTCTACTATTCTATTCCACAGCTTTAAAATTTTGTCTTAGTGAAGCCAGATGGAAGATTTCACTTGATAAAATTGTTGGAAAAATAATTTATGACACTTTTAAAGAGATATTTAAAGAGAAACCCAAGGGTCTATTTATTCTATTTCCTTACTATTTATGAGCCTTTAGTCTTTTCCCATACTAGCCTGATATTTCTGGTCTTTATGAGGAACTTAAAGTTTTTGTGGCTTTAGATTTGGCCTAAAGATATGTTTCTGCTTTCCTTTCCAAGGTTAGGGAGAAAGTCAAGGTCATCTAGGTTCATATTATTTTTTTTCCATTGCCTTTTCTCTTTCAAACTATGCCCTTTCTTCCACAGAAAAGAAACAATTAACTGCAGACAATGTCACTTATAGTTATAGAAAAGCCATAATATTTCTTTCACAATATTTCCTAAACTGATGTTATCACCAGTGTGTTCCTGCAGTTATCCCTCCACTAAGTAAACCTTGAAATACTGCAGCTTTTCTCCTAACCTTCTGTCTTTCCCTTATGCTGAACCTGTCCTTCCCTCTTCTTCTTACTCTTCTTATGAACTTCTGCAGTGAACACATATCAATCCCAGAAATGACACCAGAACCTCCTTTTCACCTCTCTACCCTCTGCATAAAGCCCTTTCTCGGCACACATCCTTCATTTATACATATTCCTATTGTCTTCATACATTTCTGCACAACTTTTCTATTTTCGATTGCTCCTTTTCCTTTCCACACACAGTTTTCAATTATCCACGAGATGGGCTGTAAGATGGAAAGAGATTGGCTGCAGAAAATATAGAACTCTTTTGTTTTTTTTTTCTGGTTTTGGGATGTGTTTTCACACTTAACCAAAATTGGAGTATATCCAGTTTGGGAAATTCACAATTCTTCAAACAAAGTAGACTTATACTTGGAAGACATGTCTTGAAAGGAATTAAAAGGCTATCCACTTAGCAAATCTTTACTCCTACTTGCTCATTTCCATTCGGGGCTCCCCTCCATGCAATGGATGAATAACGTTATCTCTTAGGCAAATGCAAATAACCTTCATAGACAGATCTTTATTTTCCTCTCTAAAGCACCGCTATCTTTCTAGCTCACAATCCCCTGGGGCAAGGTGACAATTAAAGTGTTTCAGGTTCAAAGCCTTTCTCTCTAAAATTCTTGATGAGCTAGCTTTAGACAGGAATGAGAGTAAACACAGAAGGTGATGATATCATAAGTGGGTCAGGTTATAACGTTACTATGAAATTGAAAATAAGATGTGTCTGTCTAGTATCAATAATTGACTCTTTTCACATTTTTCCTGACACATATGCATCCAAATCCCAGCTTTCATAATAGCGGTTATTTTGGCAGGTGCATGTACCAAGCTGAGATGAAGAGAGCACAAATCAGGAATCACTGTCAGTACCGCAGCCGGTACCATAATGGCACCTCATTATAAAGAGACCGAAAGCGTTTTGTGACAGCTGGAAATCCTTCTCCTGAAAGAGAAGAAATCTCAATGCCTCTGAATCCAAATAATGATTTGTACCCTTTATCTTTATAGCATGTGATTTTTAAACTATGAAATATTTTAGAATATGCAACAGCGATCTGGGGCAATTTAAGTACTTCTCTATATAGTCAAGTGACATTTTCAAATATTGACAACCTCTGTGATTCTAAACCAGTTTTCCAACTTAATAAAGTGTTCCTTCACTTTACTCTTGATAAAAATTATTTTTATATTATTTGATATGATAAAAGATATTACTTTATCTTATTTGTTTCTTAGTTCTGTTTTTCTTGGTTAAAAGAAAGCTCAAAAGTTAATTTTTTTATTTAGGAGGTACTAGGGATTGAACCTAGGACTTCGTACATGCGAAGCAGGCGCTCACCACCGGGCTACACCGCTCTTCTGAAAACTATTTTTTTTTTTTTTTTTTTTTGAGGTACTGGGGCTGGGAATTGAACCCAGGACCTTATAAGTGGGAAGCAGGCACTCAGCCGCTTGAGCCACATCTGCTCCCTTATCTTGATTTTTACAAAGGCTATAAAAAAATCTATAATATGTGATGTATGCTGTTTTAGTTTCCTGGCTGCTAAAACAAATACCATACACTGGGTTGGCTTAACAACAGTTTCAGGGGCTGGAAGGTTTGCATCCTCCTGGGGTTGGTATCTTCTGGCTGGCTGGTCATCTGTGGGGTTCCTTGGCTTTACCATCACATGGCAATGCTAAAGGCAGTGTCTTCCCCTTTCTCTTCTGGGTTCCATGGACTTCCAGCTTCTGGCTGCTCCCTATGGCCTTCTGTATAAGATCTCCAGGAGTGGGATTAAGACCCATCCTCATTCAGTTGGGCTATACTTTAACTAAAGCAACCTCATCAAATGGTCTTATTTACACTGGGTTTGCACCCACGGGAATGGATGAAAATTAAGAACGCACTGTTCCGCTTACATTCTTCCCACCACATATGCCATCTACTAGAACGTGAGCTTCATCTGTAAAAGGAAATTTTTTCTCTCAACGAGTTTTGAATGGATCCATTTCTTATATTCCTGGAGCACAGTCGTTTCTGGCTTTTTGACAAGACCCATCTTCTAGAGCTTCTGATACTCTTTCCAGTTGGTCAGTGGGAACTCACTTCCCTTTGCTTTTTCTGGGAGGGAAAGCCAGAACAACCCTTGGGCCGCTATTTCTCCTGCCCTCCTGACCTTTCCCACTCTTCTCTTCCAGGAGTCCTGCCAAAGATTACCAACTGGATTTAATCCAAACCCAACTTTTTAACTGAGGGTTTGAAGAGGCAACTTAGATTTTTATAATTCCTTTCTCTTTTTTTATCAAATGTGACATAAAAAGATTTTTATAAAGTATTGGCATTCTAATACCTAAATGGTTGGTCTACCCCTTAGTCTATGTTTGTATTGCCAGAATCCACAAAAAGCACAGTGGTCCCAAGATCCTTTAAAAAGAAGACTTTTATTTCTGAAATAGATTTCTACCATAAGTAATACATAGAGGAAGGTTGTATCCTCCCACCAGAGTGGAAAACAAATGTTTTGCTAATGGATTTGAGTCTACGTGCCAGAATAACTTTCCAGATGTTTTGAAAGCTCTAAACAACTGCATCCTTTCTGATCTGCTTCCGGCTCAAAAATTCATTTGCTAAGAAAATACGTAGATCTGTGACATAAATGGAAATAAAAATATTTACCTTAACCAATCCATAATACCAAAATATTTTAGATATGGTTTAGGATTAACAGTATTTTATAGACTTACTCTTTCTTAGACATGTATACACACAGTCTCTTGGAAGGGAACATACTGTGAAGAGAAAATTATTCCCAGTTTTCTCAGTGTAAATAACTACTTCTGCTAGATTACTTATGCTCCTTTTCATTTCCCAGCTTTTTCATAGACTTTCATTAACTGTATCCTGGTAAGATATAAGCATGTCCAGGATATATTTTATCCTCCTTCTTTGCTTCTAAATAGCACGAGAGGTATTTTATATTATCTAATGTGTAGCCTTTTAAAAAATCTACCTGGTTATTTCTTCCTGGTTAGCCTCAAGCCACTGTTTAATGTTTGTTTTGTTTTTTGTCTTCCATACTTGCACAATTTAAAGAGACTATTTTTATTTCCTTCTTTTATGGTCAACTGCCAAACAATACAACAGTTTTTTTGTGTGTTTTTTTTTCTTATTTGTAAAATGATATATAAATACATATGCATATATGTGCATTTGTTTACATAAATGTTATTTGTTAAACAGTTCTTTATTCTTCCTCACAACCCTTACAGATTTCACTCTGTGCTCTTTTTCCTCTTTTTTTTTTTTTTTTTAATCTATATCCTCTATGTTTTAGTTCCTTTTCTGTTTTCTACTCAACTTTTCTCTACCCTTCTTCACAGTGCTTCAGCAGACCCATTCTCCCATGGCCACTAAATACAGAAATGCAAATGTTTGAAAAGGAAATTCTAAATAGATCAGACCAAGCCTATTGTGTATTAAAATTCAGTATGTAAGTATCCCTTGTAAATTTTTGTCAACCTTTTGTATATTTCTACCTATCCTATTATATATGATACAAGTTTCCAAACATCAAGAATCTTATGCTTTAAGTATCCATTAAATACTAAAGTTGTCAGTAATTTGTAATAAGCACACTTTTTTCGATCATTCCCTAGAAGATAGGCTTCATCTTCATCATCTTTGTATCACCAGTGCCTAAACAGACCACCTATTAAACACTCAATTTCCATTTATTGAATAAACATAACATGTGATGGGGGGGATTATGCCCCAGGCACACACACACACCTACACACATATACATATATTTCATTTAATCTCCTCAAGAACTCTATGCAGTAGGTATTATTATACCCATCTTACAATTGAGGAAACAGAAACTCAGGGAGGGAGGGAAGTCATTCATACAAATTTACACAGCTAGAAAGTTACGAATTAGCTCCAAAGATGTGTTCTTTGAAAAGCACAAACGATAAACATGACCCATACAAATTCCCTTTTTCCCATATCCCCCCATTGTGGCTAATCCTGAGGAAAACTTTAAAGTAGAATTGATCTTCAGTAAATTTTTCCTCCCCCTCAGGATCTAACGTTTGGTGCCCAAACCCTTTGACTAACCCATCCCAACCAACCCCAGGAGCTTCTGCTATGGACGCGGCCTCCCTTATCCAAGGCCCATGTGCCTTGTTCTGTAGCCCCAGCTATCCTCATTCACACTAATATTTGGTTTTTCCTTCATCAAATCTTGTGTCTCATTGCTTTATAATATTTCAGCTTTAGAATTTGAAAACATGCTTATTAGGTAACTATTTTGCCTGAAGAATTGGAAAGCTAGAAAAGTCTAGAGAATCATTTGGATATGATTTTAGGGGCAAAATGTCTCTGCAAAAGTTCACTGTCATCAAAAGGGGTGAACTTAAATTAGGCTAAATAGACGCTTAGGGCAGCACCTTGGCAAGAGCCTGGCTGTGCACCTCCAATCATACTCCATTGGATTAAGCTGATCTTTGCTCAATCCAACGGATTAAGAGAATACTTCTTGAGATACACACATGGCTTTACATTTTATTATCTAACTCAGGATTACAACCATATCCAAAAATGAAAACAGAAAGAAAACTACCAGCAAATTCACTATTGTGTCATTCTGTTAAATTATACACACAAATACACACACATCAAGGGTAAAATCCTCCTGAGAAATTATACTTGTGAATTTTGCATAGTTGCACAATTTAAATACATTGACTTAATCATTAATACATTTAACAGATAGTTATTGAGTAGCTACTGGAAATAAGGCTGTTGATGGTACAATAAAGAAATTGCACTTAGCAGGCAATGTAAATCATGTACACAAATGATTAAAATTTAAAGTATATGTGACCAGTGTCCCAAAAAGGACAAAGTTATATGAGATTTCAAGTGGGGAAGGACTATGAATAACTAGGAAGATCAATGGTGATTTTGAGATTTTAATCCTTATATTTTACCTATGTTTTACACATGGGAGTAGTAACCGAAGTTTTCTTTAACACCTGCTGTTTTGCAAGCACTGTTTGGGCAATTTATTGCACTATTGAATCAATTAGGGTTGCTTTTGATTCTAAATATCAAAATAACCTACTACAACTTGCTTGAATAATAGTGAGACATTTAATTATTTCACTCAAAAAGAAGTCTGGACATGGGGAGTTTCAGAGTAGGTGAAGAGGCACAACAATATCACAGAGAACACAGGCTCTTCGCACTTTCCACTTTGCCAATTTCATGGCTGCAAGATGGCTGGAGGACTTCCAAGTATTATGTATTTACACAAAAACTTCAAAAACAGGAAGAAAGGGAGCGGAGGGCAGGGGTATTCTCTAGGGCCTCTCTCTCCTTTAGGGGAGGAAATCTTTTCCCAGACCCCAGCTGAATTCCCCTATGTCTCTTTGGCCAGGCTTGGGTCACATGTCCACTCTTAAAGCCATCAACCGTGGAGGGGAATAGGATGGTCGTGATTTGGCAACCACTACCTATACTCCGCTTCACTATCTCCCAAGACCTTCATTTAAATAAGCAACATGTCTGCACTGGTAACAGAATTTTTAATTCACTGCTTTTCATAAAATGATTACAATAGTTTTCTCTTTGTCAACTTTGGCCACAATCTAGTCACACAAAAGTATATTAATTTTATTTTGGTGACCAAGAAACAATAAGCTTTATGGAGACAGAATCAGTAATTGATTAAGGTAAAGTTTCGTTTAACTTCTCTGTTACTTGCCCTAATCTGTGCTCCACAATTTCTGCTGAGCCAGTGGATTCCAACTAAGAACTAAAAAAGGAAAACTGACCCATGTGAAGCCACACTGTAGAGTCAGAGCAAATGCATGGCTGGTGGACTTAAATTAATATGTCTAACATATCAGAGAACATTGCATATGTCACTGTCATACTCTGAATTTACTGTTGATTTTTCGTACCTCTCATATTCATCTAGAGTTCCAATGTCCACTTCACTTAGACCAAACATTAAAATGGAAGCTCTATTATTATCTATGTGTAGAATGAGAGAACTGTTTTAACCATAAAAAAAAACAAACCTTGTTTTTACATCACGTGACTTTGAAACTGTGAAACAGGTATTTAAGGATTCTTCTTTACCTACACTGTCATATTTCTGACTAAACTGTAGTCATCCATTGCTGCGTAACAAATCATACAAAACTTAGCAGCTTAAAATAACAATAAATATTGGGAAGCAGCTGTGGCTCAATTGGTTGGGCTCCTGTTTACCATATGGGAGGCCCTGGGTTCGATTCCCAGGGCCTCCTCATGAGGGCAAACCTGCCTGTGTGGAGTGGTGAGCTGGTGCAGCAAGAGGACCCAATAAAGGGAGACAAGCAAACACAAAAAAAACCGCAAAGCAAATGGACACAGTGAGCACAAGCAGCAAGGGGGGGATAAATAAATAAATCTTTTAAAAATAACAATAAATATTTATGTTGCTTATGAATCTGCAATTTAGACAGGGCTTGATGGGAATGGCCTCTTTGCTCCCCAGCAGCTTGACTGGGGCAGAATCCACTTCCAACATGGTTCACTTACATCGTCAGCAAGTTGTGTTAGCTCTGCTGCAAACTCAGCCAGAGCTGTTAGCCGAGGACCTAGGATCCTCTCCACGTGTGCTTCTCCATATGGGCCTCTCCAGAGGTCTTGGGCTTCCTCACAGCATGGCAGTTGGGTTCTAGAAGCTAATATTCCAAGAGGATGTTGAAGCTGCCAGTATCTTAGAGCTTGGGCCCAGAAGTTGCCACAGCATCACAGCCGCTGCATTCCATAGTCAAACAATCACACAGACCCCACCTAGATTTAAAGCAAGGACTCATAAATTCCTTGTTTTGATGAGAGAACTGTCCAAAAAATGTTTGTGGCCATGTTTAGTCTCACATAGACCTGAAAGAGGATTCGGTTTAATTTTCAAGGTTCATTCCCATGGAAATTCTCCATTCTTCATAATAGAGCTTGAGCAAACCCTGAAGATTACAGTTTTATAAATAAAACCCACAATGAAAATATTGTCAAAGAATATATATATATGTGTGTGTGTGTGTATATATATATATATATATATTAGAGTTTAAGGATAGAAATTTCCTTAATTTTTGACATTACCGATATTCTAGATTAAGACTTTAATGGAAACATGCTTAATGTCCTCTGACATTGAAAATTAAATTGCAAAATACACTTCATTAATACTTTATGCTAATACTCATTACTTCAGATAATTATTTGGCTTGGTTTCTGAGTGTTAGAAAGTTATAACGAGTTGTTTCTCTTTAAAGCTATTTGGGAATATTTGATAATTTGGAACTGAGAGTAACAACATTTTCTAATTACAGAACCCCATTTTTTTCTGGGTATTTTTGTTGTGGGAGAGATAAATTTACCACACTTTCATAGACAAGAGAAACAAAGTCTAGGCACTTTAAATGGTATTTTTCAAGATTAATAAAAATATCAGCTATAGAAGCAGAACTCAAGTTTAGCATGGTCTAAAGCTTTTTCACTAAAAAAATCAGCCGAAACAAATTCTTACCACGAAGCAAATTGGTTCGTTATTCGATATGACAATAAAGACTAAGAAAGAGATGTCCATTGTTTATACTTGTTTTGATTAAATAATTCTAAGTAGGGTATTTTTCCTTTTAAAAAGCAATATTTTAATCCTCAAGTCTGTTAAATATTTTTAAGTTGTATTTTGATAATTTAGTTTCAAGAAAGTAAAAACGAATAGGGATTTTTTCCTTTTTGGGGTTAAATTAAACTTAACATAATTTCTGATGATAAATAAATGAAAATTAGTATTATATAGTGACAGAATAGTACCAACTCAATATAAGGCATACTGAGGTGGTTTTCATTTAACTTATTTTTATGAGGGTGGTGTGCTTGGATTTTATAGAAATTGAAAATTTTTATGATACAGTAAATGACAACCATTATGGTATTTTTTTCTGTTGATCATTTTGCAGCTGTGGAGGAGGATGCCATTTTATGGTTTTGATTTGTAGGAAAACTGTATGTTGTCTAGTTTTACAGGCATCATTAATATTGTTTGTCAGTTATTGTTCAACAACACTGTTCAAGGCTCGGCATGAGCAGTCAAAGCAATAAAGTGAGAGAATTAAAGAAAGATGAGTAGGTATTTCCACTGGCAGTGTCTTTCTCTCCAAGGATAAGTTATTCAGAGTTTCTAGGGCTGTCAGTCAGAGACCCACTTCCTCCTTGAAAGTTCTGATCCTGCCTTTTGTTTCTGGGCTTTACTTTCTCTATCCAATGGCTTCTTCACTGTCTCTGATGGTTCTGTGTCTTCCATCTACTCCAAGACCATCCTCGTTCTGCATGGTATGGCTCGTGGGCCTCTTTATGATTCAACATTCCTGATCACTGCTCCCGATACTTGTATCTCTAGTCCACACTTCTTGATTGAGTTCCACACCTAGATAGCCAACTGGTTACTGGACATTTCTATCTGTACATCCTACAGAATCTGTACATTCTATTTCCAGCCAAATTAGCCTCATCATCTTTCTTCCTAAGTCACTGACAGGTCTTCCCCTTCTCCTGCGTCCACCGGGTCACCACGTCCCATCAATTGCTTCCTAAAACATATGCATATCTGCCCCCTTCTCTCCTTTCCCATTATCACCATCAATTTCAGGTCTTCTTCATTTCTTCCCCAGGTTGTTACAAAGTACTTATAGGTCAAACTACTTCCACTTTCACTCTAAGCCCCAAACCACCACCAGTCAGACTATCTTGAAAATATGAATCACATCATGACTCCCATACTTAAAAAGCCTTCCTTCCTTGCTCACAGACTAGAGTCTAGTAGCTATCATTATGTATAATAAATCCTCCATGATGTGGCCCTTGCCTTCCTCTCTAGTATCATTTTCCTCCACTGGTTTCCCAAACTATTAATAGTTTCTTGAAAAAGCCATTATGTTGTTTCATGCCTTCATACCTTTACACACACACACACACGTGCACGCGTACTTTTCCTGGTAAATGAAATGCCTTTCCTCTCTCCATAGATGAAGAGAGCATCTCTGTTTGCTAAGATCTAGTTTAAACATAACCTTCCCTTTGATGCTTTCTCTCACCCCTCCTCTTGCACTGCAAGGTGATTTTTTTTTATCACTCCTTATGTTTTACTATCAATTGTGCCTAAATTAAACATAATGTCTATATTAATGCACTTACTACATTGCATTTCTATTATTTATTTGCATGCCTATCTTCTGTTCAAGAGTATGAGTTCTTTTAAACAAGGGACCATGACTTCTTTATCAGCAGCATCTAGTTGTAGTACCCTCCACAAAACTTAACAGTTAGTCTTGGTAAAAAGAGTGAAAGAAAATGTGAAGATAAACTATTCTACTAATAGAATGTTCATTAATTTCTGAAATCATATTAATGGAGAGAAAGAACATCATTCTACTTTGAGAAAGAAAAGGATTAGCATTCAAGTGTCTGGAAGAAGGAATACCTTGAAGGCCAGTCACAAAAAGAAAAACAAATTCATTTATCAGACTTTAATGATAATATCAGATACTTTTTTTTGTCTGTGTAAGATAGTTAGAAAACAGGGCAACACCAGAATTGGAAGAACAGTAAAGAATATACAAAAGGGACTTCCGGGAAGATGGCAGGCTAGTAAGACATGGGAATCTCTTCTCCAGAAAAATAGCTAGAGGACAGGCTGAAACAGCCCTGAAAAAGATCTTCTAGGGTTTAGGACAGCAGGTGAAGGTTGCACACCACCCAGAGGAGAGAGGGACAAAAGAGGGAAATCGCAACAACAGAACCGTGAGTTGGAACCAGCAGCGGCTGCTGCTGCCGGCACCCTCCCCCACACTCTTTAGAATTCTCGGACCTCTGGGCCTGCGACTACGGACAAAGGGGGCTCCAGGGATCTACCACTCCCGGAAAGGAAAGACAGAGGGACACAGCCTTAGGCTGACCCAGGTTCTGACCGGCAAATTTGGGCTGCGGAGCCCCACAGACCCTTCCACACGGCGGTTTGCCCTGGGAGCATAGGAAGGACTGCAGAAATCTGACCCTCACAACCTCCCTCTCTTCTAGCCTGGACTAATTGTTGAGGACTCCAGAGGAGAGGGGAGAGAGAGCCTGGGGCTGACCCTGCTTTTGACTCCCAGGTTTGGTCTGCCCTGTCCTGAAAGCCAGTCCAGGCCGGGTGGGGCTGCGCCATTGTTTGCCTTGGAGCCTGCAAGGGGCTAAAGATATACAAACCTCCCAATCTCCTCCTCTACTAACAGGGATTAATTGTTGAGGATTCAGAGGTGAGTGGAAATATTTCCTAGCTGGGAAAAGGGAGGGGGCTGCCAGAGAAGACTGGAGAACTGTCTCTGAAAGTTTAAATCACAAGACTCTTAGCCCCCAGACAGGAAGCTCTATCACATTGATCTGGTCTGTGTCACAACAAATACACACCGACCAGGCATTGAATTGAGAGCTGCCAACGAGTGCCATCTCCTGGCAGACCAAGGAAGTGCACATAAGAAAATTAAAAATAAATAGAGAGGCTTTTCCTGGCCTCTATAGCCTCCCTGCCCAAGGCCCTAGGAAACGACTCTACAACCAATTACTGGGTCCAGTGCCCAGTTTTGAGCAACCAGCAGGGCAATCCTAAC
>JAQZBX010012657.1:17647-41013 GCA_029593785.1 Cabassous unicinctus | reverse complement strand
ATATCACTGTCTTCCACCTACTTGGTTTATCATGAGAATTCCTCACTTATCTTATTGCAGAATCCTTGTATGTGATGAATCACTTTTCTTTTGCTGCTTTCAGAATTCACTCTTTATTGTTAACATTTGTCATTCTGATTAGTATGTGCCTCAAAATAGATCTATTAGGATTTATTCTCTTTGGAGTATGCTGCCCTTCTTGGACATGTACACTAATGTCCTTTATAAGAATTTGGAAAATTTTTGCCATTATTTTCTCAAATATTATTTCTGCCTCTTTATCTACTCTTCTACTTCTTGGACACTCACAGCATGAAAAGTTGGGTATTTATTGCTTTCACTCAAGTCCCTGAGATATTGCTATTTTTTAAAATTCTTTTCTCTATGTGTTCTTCTGTTTGTATGATTTTAATTGTCCTGTCAACTAGCTCACTGACTGTTTCCTATTCCTGTTTAAATATGCTGTTTTATACCTCTAGTGTATATTTAATCACCACTATTATGATTCTCATCCCCATAATTTGTGTTTTTTTTTTTTTAATACTTTCCACTTCTTTTTGCTCACACATTGTCTTCTTAATGTTTTTATCTCTTTAAGGATATTTCTATCATCTCTTTGAATTTATTCAAGAGAATTGTTTGGGCATCTTTGATTAGTTGTTCCAACTTCTGAGTCTCTCTGAAGTTTTAATTTGTTCCCTTGATTGAACCCTATCTTACAGTTTCTTAGTGATCCAGGCCTTGAAGAGATTATTAATAGTAATATGGACACTAAAGAGACCTTCTATGATGCCTTAGAAGTAAATGACGAAACTATTATTGGAAACTGGAAAACAGGCAATTCATGTTTTAAAGCTGCAGAGAACTTAGCAAGATTAACTCCTGGTGTTATATGGAAGACAGAATTTGAAAATGGCAAACCTGATAATTTAGCTGAAGCACTTTCCAAGGTAAACGCGGAGAATGCAGCTTGGCCTCTCCTTGCAGCTTATAGCAAAATGCTAGATGAGTGGGATAAGATCAGGACTGAATTATTGGGCACAAAGAAAAAAAAAAATGATTGGGGAATTTCCAAGCCTCTGGAAATCCATCTCCCAGGTGATTGTGCCCTATTTGAAAACTTACCTAAACCTGGAACTTGTAAATCAGGACTGAAGATGCAGTTATCTCAGAAATACTTCTGGAAAGTCTTACTGTCTGATGGCTGGACCCCTGCTTCTTGCATGCCAGACCAACAAGTTTTTTGAGAGTGCTGTATGAACAAAACCACTAATCACTTGGACTAAAAAGGACATGGAAAAGAGACATTGAAGGAGAAAGTGCTTTAAGAAAAAAACCATGGGAGCTGAGATCTGGAATTAAGACATCACCTTGGGCCAAGAGAGGAAACCCACCCATGTGTACAGAGAGGTGAGTTTGCCCCAGCAGTTGAAGTGGGTGGATGTTCCCACCTGATGGTCCGGAAGAGTTTTGCTGCCCCAGGGTGCAGAGAGGGTGGAGCACATTCCTCAAGGATTAGGGTGGTTAAGGTCAGCACCCCATAGGTCTGAGAGGGGTGGAACTGTCCCCCATGGATTAAAGAAGACGAGGTGGTCAACTCATTGCTCGGAGAGGGTGGAGCCTGTATGCCAAAGATTAGGGGGAATGTTGTCTTCACCTCACTGTATTAAGGGGGCTAAGACTCTAATTCAAAGGGGGCTAAGACTCTAATCCAAAGATTGGGTAAGGTGTGGCAATCACCACAACACTCTTGGAGGGTGAAGCCTGGAGCTTGGTTGACCCCCAGATGCTTGAGGAGGGTGGAACCAAGAAAATGGCCATTGGGCAAGTCTGTGGAAATGGTGGGTCCCCATGAGACCCCAAGATGAAGAAACCATCATCTTAAGAATGACTCTTAGACTTTGAAACTGAATGGAGGATGCCCTGCAGGTTTACTGAAATGTAGAGGACCCATGACTCATGTTTAACCTCCCAATTTCTATTTATGGTAATGAAAATGTTTATTCTCTGCCTTTCCATTTGTGTATTGGAAGCAGGTAAATTGTTTTTAAGTTTCAGAGGTCTGTAGCAGACAGGACATTGCCCCAGGACAAACTGTATTTCTTTAAACTGATTATGATATGATTTTGTACTTGCATTGTTATTGATTTAAGGTTTTTTGAATATTTAATGAATTTTTGGAATTGAGAGGGTGGAGCGTAGCAGTTTGGCAGTTTGATGTAATTATGAATTCCAAAAATAGATATTAGATTATGCTTGCAAACTGGTCTGTTAATCTGGGCATGATTAAGTTATGATTAGGGCATTGACTGGGCCACTTCAGTAGGGCATTGAGCCCCACCCCTTGGTGGGTGGTGGAATCAAATATAAAAGGCATGGCAAAAGACAGAGGGAGCAGTTTTAATGTTGGAGTTCTGGTGAGGAAGGAGAGAAGACCCCGGGATAGAGATGAGCCATTCGCCTGAGAGTTCACAGCTGGCCTTGTGGAGAGAGGCAAAGCCTAGAAAGCTGCATAGTCTACAACTGACCTTGTGGAAGAAACAGAGGAGCTAAGCCCAGAGAGAAATGGAGCACTGGGAAGAGAGGAACCCAAGAAGCCTGAACCCTGGGAAATGTCAGCAGCTGCCTTGCTCCAACATGTAGCAACAGACTTTGGTGGTGGAAGGAACTTATGCTTTATGGCCCAGTAACTGTAAGTTTCTCCCCCAAATCACGGTGATGGTAGGGACTGATTTCTTTTCACCCTGAACAGATTGCAGCCCTAGCCTAAGCTCCAGCCCCACCTCAGGCAATGAGAAATCTGGCAGGACCTGCACCAGCAGGTAACTACAGGTTCATTCAGCCAGCACAGACTGAATAGTCAGACACCTGGGACTTCATCCCTGCATCAGAGTAGGATAGGAGAGGAGCTGTGTTTCTTCAACCTCTCCAGGCAACTGCAGGCACTTTCAGCCCACACAAACTGGTCTGTTGAGCACATTCAATTCAATCTCCACCCCTCCAACCCCATAAGATAGGAGGGGTCTGGGGTTTCTCCAGCCTCTGGTAAACTTCAGACAATTTCAGACTCCATAGACTGGATATTCAGGCACCTGTAACTCCATTCCCACACTACAACAGGATTAGAGGGAAGCTGCATTTTCTCAGTCAGACTGGGTAACTGCAGGTGCTTTCAGCCCACACAGACTGAACTGTCAGTCTCCTATATCTCCAACCTTGCTGCCAAGTAAGGTAGAGGGAAGCTGGGTTTCCTCAGCATTTCCAGTTAAAGGTAACCACTTTTGAGCTGAATGGCCTGGACCAGTGGGTATCTGTGGATATACCCCAACCCCCAATAGGATAGGAGGGGGCTCATGTATCCTTAGCCTTTCCAGACAATTGCAGTTACTCTAGGCTTACAGAGAATGAACTGTTGGACATCTGTGGATCCATCCCCACCACCCAATAGGATGAGTGGGCTACTGTATTCTCAGCCTCTCTGGGCAATGGCAGGCACTTTTGTCCTATATGGACTGAACTGTTGGGCATCTATGATTCCATCCTCACCCCATAAAGGGCAGAAGGGACATTACCTCTCGGGCAACTGCAGGTATTTGGCCCACATAAATTAGATGATTAGGCCCTCCAGAAGGTCCATCCCCACCTCTGGCAAGGATGTGGGGGGCTGGTGCTTCATCAGCCTATCTGGGCAACTGTGGTCATTTTGGACCTGCACAGCATAGATTGCTGCCCAAACCTGCAGCTCTATCTCCATCCCAGGCAGGGAAAGAAGGGGTGTGATGCTTCATCAGTCTCTCCAAGGAATTATATATGGTTTTGGCCTGCATAACTTGGGTTATTACACATTGCTGTGGTGCTGTCCCTACCCATGGAAAAGGAAAAAGGTGGGAGAAACTTCACTGGTCCCTGGAGAAACACGGGAAGCTTCATCATCCACAGCTTACAGTACCAACTACATCCTTGACTCCAACTACACAACCACTAAGGGATTAAAGGCAAGAAAGCCCTGAACCAAAGATTGAAACTGCACTCAGAATAAATAGATCTAGTAAGCCAGATGCCAAGACTCCAATAAAAAAATTACAATCCATACCAAGAAATAAGAAGATATGGCCCAGTTAAATGAGTAAGATAAACCTCCAGATGACATAAAGTTCAGACATCTAGGATAAAAGCCTAGATGTTCAAAAAAATCTCCTTATTAAAGTCATTGAGATGGCTAAAGATATTAAGGATACTAAGAAGACATTAAGTAGGCACAAAGAATAATTTGAAAGCATACATATAAAAATAGCAGAACTCAAGGGAGTGAAAGATGCCACAAATGAAGTTAAAAAAGATTGGAGTCATGTAACAGCAGATTTGAGGAGGCAAAAGAAAGCATTGGTAAGCTGAAAGCATGACCTGACCTCTGCAGCAGTATGATATGGCTTATGAATTCCAAAAACAGATATTGGATTATGTTTGTAAAGAAGTCTGTACATGGGTATGATTAAATTATGATTAAGGCTTTGATTGGGTCAAGTCAGTAGGAAGTTGAGTGGGCAGGGACTCACAGATAAAACTATATGGCAAGGCAAAGTTGTTATTTGGAGTTTTGATGGAGTTTTGATGCTGGAGTCTTGAGCTGGAGCCCTGGGAAGTAACACAGAGAGGAGCTTGGTCATGAGGAAAGAGAGAAGGCTCTTGGAAGAGAAACAAGCCATTTGCCTAATAGTATACAGCTGGCCTTGTGGAGTTAACAGAGCAGCTGAGCCCAGGGAGATGCAAGCTCTGGAAAAAGAGGAACCGAGGAAGCTTGAACCCTTACAGATTTTGGCAGCCATCTTGCTCTAACACATGGCAAGAAATTTTGGTGAGAGAGGTAACTTGTACTTTATGGCTTGGTAACTGTAAGCCACTACCCCAAATAAATACCCTTTATAAAAACTAACTGATTTCTGGTATTTTTCATCAGCAGCCACTTGGCAGACAAATACAGCCTCCAAAAGTGAACATAAAATAACAAATAAAGAAAAGAATGGAACAATTGAACAAGGTCTAAGAAAACAAAAGGAAAGCAAGAAAAGTACAAGCACACATGTCATTGGTGTCCCAGAAGGAAAAGAGAAGGGAAAAGTGGCAGAAAGAATACTTGAAGAAATAGTGGTAGAAAATTTTCCAACTCTATTGAAGGACATAGATATCTATGTCCAAGAAGCATAACCTGCTCCCATCCAAATAAATCTGAATAGACTAAATCTTAGACACATACTAATCAGAATCTCAAGTGCCAAAGACAAGGAAAGAATTCTCGAGCAACAAAAGAAAAGCAGTGCATAGCATATAAGGGATATCCAATAATATTATTGCAGATTTCTCATCACAAACCATGGAGGTAAAAAGACAGTTGTATGATATATTTAAGATACTGCAAGAGAAAAAACTGCTAGCCAAGAATCTTGTATCCAGCAACATTCCTTTTCCAAATTGAGGGCAAGTTTAAATTGTATACAGATAAACAGAAACAGAAAGTTTATAACAAAATGACAGGCTTTGCAGGAAATACTAAAGGGTGTGCTAGATCCTGAAAAGAAAAGACAGGAGAGAGAGACTTGGAAGAAAATCTAAAAGGGTAGATTATATCAGTGAAGGTAACTAAAATTGTGAAAATATTGATGAAAATAAAATATGACAGATAAAACCCAAGGGTCAAAATGGGTAAAATAAGAATTACCTTTACAGTAATAACATTGAAGATTAATGGGTTAATTCCCCAATCAAAAGACACAGATGGGAAGAATGGATAAGAAAATATGAACCATCTATATGCTGTCTACAAGAAACACACCTTAGACCAAAGGATACCAATAGATTGAAAGTGAAAGCTGGATAAAGATATTCAATGCATGCTATAAACAAAACAAAACAAAAAGCTGGACTAGCTATATTTATGATGAAAAAGACTTTAAAATTAAAACTGTTATTAGAGACAGGGAAAGACACTATATATCAATACAACAGGTGATTCACCAGGAAGAAATATAGTCATAAATGTATATGCAACTAACAAGGATGCCCCAAGATACATGAGGCAAGCAGTGGGAAAACTGAAGGGAGAAATAGATATCTATATAGTAATAGTTGGAGACCTCAATATACCACTCTTGGCAGTGGATAAAATATCTGGGAAGAGGATCAATAAAGAAATAGAGAACTTGAATAAAATGATAAATTGATTACACTTAATAGACACATACAGAATATTGCACCCCAAAACAACAAGATATACTTTCTTTTCAAGTGGTCATGGATTATTCTCTATGATAGACAATATTTTGGGCCACAAAGCAGATTTCAAAGAATTCAACAAGATGGAAATTATAGAAAATCTTTTCTCTGATAATAATGGAATAAACTTGAAAACCAACAAGAGGCAGAAAAAAGGAAAATTCACAAATATATGAAGATTGAACAGCACACTATGAAATAATCAGTGGGTCACATAAGAAATTTTGAAAGAATTCAATATAAAGCTTAAGATGAATGACAATAAGAACAAAATGTGTCAGAAAATATGGGATGTAGAAAAGGCAGTACTGAGAGGGTAATTTATAGCCCTCAATGTTTACATTAAATAAGAAGAAAGTGCTAAAATCAATGACCTAACTAAACAGCTGGAGGGACTAGGAAAAGAATAGCAATCTAATCCAAAAACAAGTAGAAGGAATGAAATAAAAATCAGAGGAGAAATAAATGAAATTGAGAAAAAAATACAACACCCAGAATTAAGAAAACCAAAAGTTTTTCTTCAAGAAGATTAACAAAATCCACAAACCCTTAGCATCCTGACAAAGAAAAAAGAAAGAAGATGAAAATAAATAATATAAAAATGAAAATGAGGATATTACTACTAATGACACAAAAATAAAATAGATCATAAGTGGAAAATATGAACAACTGTAATCTAAAAAACAAGACAATGTACATGAAATGGAAAAATTCCTAGGAATCTATGAAAAATTCCTAGGAATGCATGAACAACTTACACTGATCTAGAAACAGAGGATTTGAACAAACCTCAAGTCATCAAACAACTCCCTAAAATGAAAAGTCAAGGATATGATGGTTTCACAGGTGAATTCTACCAAGCATTCAAAGAAGATATAATACCAATTTTATTTAAATTCTTCTAAAAATTTGAACAAGAAGGCACATTACCAAGCTCATTCTACAATGCCAATATCTATTAAGACACTGTGTGAGCATAATGAAAATTTGAAAGCCTGCAAAGAAAAGTGACAGAGCTTATGGGAATGAAAGACACAATGCATGACACTAAAAGTACATTAGAGGAACATAACAGCAGCATATTTGAATTGTTCAGAGACATTAGTGATTTAAAGGGCAGAACATCCAAACTAGAAAAGGCAGGAGAACACAAGGAGAAAAGAATGGGAAAAAATGGATCAGAATCTTAGGGAATTAAATGACAGCATGAAATGTGCAAACATATGTGTTATCAGTATACCAGATGAAAGAGAATGGAAGTGTTAGAAAGAATATTTGAGGAAATAATGACCAAAAAACTCAACCCTTATGTAAAACATAAGTATCAATATCTAAGGAGGACAACACACAAAAAAGAATAAATCCCAATAGACTTACCCAAGAGGCCTACTATTCAGAATGATAAATATCAGAAATAAAGAGAGGTTTCTGAAAGCAGTGAGAGAGAAGCAAAATGTCACATAATGGGAACCTCAATAAGATTAACTGCAGACCTCTCATCAGAAACGATGAAGGCAGGAAGAATGTGACATGATATATTTTAGGTAGTGAAAGAGAAAAACTGACAGCCAAGAATTCTGTATCTGGCAAACGGTCCTTTAAAAATAAAGGTGAATACAAAATCTTCCAGACAAACAAAACTGACAGAATATGTTACCAAAAGACCAGAGTTATAAGAGATAGTAAAAGGAATGCTTCATCCTGAAAGGGAAATAAAAAAAGGTTAGACGAAGAAGAGAAGAGTGTGGAAATGAAGGTTACTAGGATGGATAAGTTAAAAGGTAAAAAAACAAACAAGCAGACTATAATAAGATATCAAAATGGAAAGACAAAGAAGAAAAGGATAGAAGGAATTAATGTCTTTACAGTAGTAACATTGAATGTTTATGGCTTGAACACCTCCATCAAATGACATAAACTGATAGAATGGATAAAAAAATATGACCCATGTATATACTATCTACAAGAGTATCATCTCAGAAATAAGGATACAACCTGGTTAAAAGTGAAAGGGTAGAAAAGATATTCCACTCAAATAGTAACTAAATAAGAGCTGGAGTAACAATACTAATATCAGACAAAATAAATTATAAATACAAAACTGTTAAAAGGGATGAAGGACTTCTTTACATATAGTATTAAAAGGGGCAATTCACCAAGAAAAATAACTACAATAAATATTTATACAGATGATCTTAGTGCCCCAAGATACATGAGGCACACATTTGCAAAAATGAAGGGAGAAATAGATGCCTGTACAGTAATAATTGGAGATTCCAATACTCCATTCTCAGTAGTAAATAGAACATCTGGACAGAGGATAAATAAAGAAACAGAAAGCTTGAATAATATAATATATTAACTAGAAACAACGGATACTTTTTAGAGCATTACACCCCAAACAGCAAGTTATACATTCTTTTAAGCACTTATGGATCCTTCTCCAGGATAGAACATATGTTGGGTCAAAAGAAAGGCCTCAATAAATTTAAAGTAATTAAATTATGGAAAATATTCTCTGACCACAACAGAATGAAGCTTGGAATCAATAATGGACAGAAAAAAAGGAAATTCATAAATATATGATGATTTAAAAACACACTCTTAAATCATCATTTGGCTAAAAAAGAAGTTGCAAGAAAATTCAGCAAATACTTTGAGACAAATGAAAATGAAAACAAAACATAGTAAATCCTATAGGGCATTGCAACAGAAGTGCTGAGAGAGAAATTTATGGCCATCAATGCCTACTTTGAAAAAGAAGAAAGAGATAAAATTGAAGATCTAACTGTACACCTGAAGGAACTAGAAAAATAACAGAAATCTAGTCTCAAATCAAGTCAAAGGAAAGAAATATTAAAGATCAGAGCAGCAAAAATTTACATCAAGAAGACAAAAACAATAGAGAGAATCAACAAAAACAACAGTTGGTTCATTGAGTTGATCAACAAAATTGGTAATGCCTTAGCTAAGTTGATAAATACAGTAGATAACAGAAGGTAGACACAAATAATTAAAATTAGAAATGAGAGGAGGGACATTACCACTGATCCCACAGAAATTAGAGCAATCGTAAGATGATACTATGAACAACTCTATGCCAAAAAGCTAGACAATGTAAACAATTTGGGCAATATCCTAGAAACACAGGGAAAAACCTACACTGACCGTAGAAGAAATAGACCTCAAAAAACCAAGCACAATGAAGGGACCTAAAAATTTAAAACCTCCCAATGATGAGAAAGCAAAGGAACGGATGGCATTACACGTGAATTCTATGAATCATTCAAAGACGATCTAATACTAATTTTGTTTAAGCTCTTCAAAAAAAAAATTGAAGAGGAGGAAGACTACCAAACTCAATACATGAAACCCATAAAACCCTAATACAAAAACCAGATAAAGATACTATGAAAAAAGAAAAGTGCAGACCAATGTCTCTAATGAATAAAGATGCAAAAATCCTGAACAAAATTCTTTTAAACCAAATCCAAAAGCACAATAAAAGAATTATACACTATTATAAAGTGGGTTTTATTCCAGGTGCTTAAGAGTGATTCAACACACACCCAAAAATCAATTAGTGTAATAAACCACATCACTAAACTGAAGAAAAAGAAAAACAAATAATCCTCCCAATTGATGCAGAAAATGTATTTGGACAAAGTATAGCACCCTTTCTTGACAAAAACTCCTAAAAATATAAGAATAGAAGGAAGTTTTCTCAACATGGTAAAATGCAAATATGAAAAACCTACTACTAGCATTGTACTCAACATTGAAAGGCTGAATGCTTTCCTACTGAGATCAGAAACAAGACAAGGATGCCCACTGTCACCATTGTTATTCAATATTGTGGTAGAAGTTCCAGCTAGAGCAATTAGGCTAAAGAAATAAAAGGTATCCATATAGGAAAGGAAAAAATGATTCTTGCTCTATTCACTAATATATGATCCTATATCTATGAAATCCTGAAAAATCCACAACAATGGAACTACAGCTAATAGAAGACTTCAGCAAATTGGCAGAATACATGATTAATTCACAAAAATAAATAGCACTTCTAGATACTACATATGAGCAATCTAAGGAGAAAACCAGAAAAAAATTCAAATTATAATACCAACCAAAAAATGAAATATTAATCATTAAACTTAAGCAAGGACATGAAGACGTTCATTCAGAAAAGTACAAAATGTTGCTAAAAATGCATAAGAAGTCTTAAATAAATGGAAGGATGTTCTGCATTCTTGGACTGGAAGACTAAATATCATTAAGATTTCATTTCTACCCAAACTGATACAGACATTCATCACAATCCCAATAAAAATCCCAAAAGACTTTTTTTTTTCCAGAAATAGAGGAGCCAATTATCAAATTCATTTGGAAGGATAAGGGACCTTGAGTAGCCAAAAATATTTTTAAAAAGAAGAATATAGTTGGAGGTCTCTTAATTCCTGAATTTAAAAAATGTTACTTAAATACAGTGGTAAAAACAGCATGGTACTGACAAAGACAAAATGCCCAGTGGAACCAAATGTAGTACTCAGAAATAGACTGTCACGTCTATCAACAAATGATTTTTGACAAGTCTATAATGCCCTCCCAGCTGGCTAGAACATTTTGTTCAACAAATGATGCTGGGAGACTAGTTAGCAATACCCAAAAGAAGGAAAGAGGACCCCTATCTCATGCATTATAAAAAAATTAACTAAAAATGGAAAATGAAACTAAATATAAAAGCTATAACCATAAAACTCATAGAAGAAAATGTAGGAAAACATTTTCCAGATCTTGTCATAATGTTTTAATAATTTTTATATCCCTTTAAGAACTTTGTTTTATGGTGATATTGATCATTTCCCTTATATATTTTCTTAATTATTCAGGTAGGTCATTTTTTTTTACTTTGGTGAAGTTTCATTATAAAAGAGATATTAAAATTTTTCTTAATTTGTCTAAGAGTTTTTCCTAGTTTCTAGTTAAAATTTATAATTTTATGAATGTGATTTTTTCTTGTAAACAATAGTAAATCTGAAAAATAAACCACATGTAATTAAATGAGGATGCCAGTAGATTAGAAAATGTTACCAATATTATTATTATTTGTGACATAATTTTCACTTTTCTCATAATTTTTGAGTCCATATTTTCTTATAATTTCTTATATCAAATTTTGTATCATTTCTTAATTTAAAATATTCTTTATTTTGTACTATTTTATTTGCTCATTTGCCCCAATATAATATTTAATTTATTCCTGTAACATATTATACATTGCATTTCTTATGATGTAATTTTCAAAATTTTTACACTTATATTTAACTTAATAATATTAATTCATATTTGTATTTATTATTTTATGATATTAATTTATGGTATAACTTTGATATTTAGGACAGACTTGCTGGAATTGGTATATTCTGATGATGTCATCCCTTCACTTCATTGCATTCATATAAAAACATAAGCCAGTTTTCAATAATATCATATTAAAATATTTCCTTATATTTCAATTAATATTTATTATTAATAAGAAAATATTTAGAGTACTAAAGAAATATTATATTAGAATATTACCATGGTTTCATAATTTAAAATTTATACAATCAAATTCAATGAACATTTTGGTAAATTCATTTTTTTAAATTTCCATGCCTTATGTCAAAATAAGAGAGAATAAAAAATTCAATTCCTTAATGTGGATTGACTATTCTGACATGTTCTTTGAGTCACAAATTAATGAGTGTTAAATTAAATTTTAAGATTTCATTCAAAAGATCTTTGTTATGTCTGGCATATCAATTTTCTGTATTGTCAAAATCTCTTCTACCTTAAAGGAAAAAATAAGTTTAAATAATTAGTAAGATTATTCATATTACTTCAATAAATATGTTAATACACCTTGTATTACATAATATATCCAATATAAATTTAAAATTGAGAAATGAATTAAAGAATGTTTTTAAATTGTATTATATTTGACCAAAACTGTGATGCTGAATTGATGACTTATATGAAGGAACTCATTGAGATTTTTTTTTTTTTGGAATATATGCTGAAAATATTTAAAAATGAGGAAAATAATTGAACTCACCCAGGACAACTGGTGGAAAGATGATGATGGACAATGGCCATCCCAGGGAATGGAGAGAGTCTGCAGCTGCAGGTAAGATAGTCCCATTCATCTTCCCCACCGGATATCAGCCCCATTGCAGTTAGAAGTGGAATGGATGTCACCATCCCAGAATCCTTGGAATTGGGGGAAGAGCTATGGACTAGAGTGGACTTACTGGTATTCTACTTTAGACATGTGATTCTAGCAATGGAAGAAATGATAACATTGATGGCCACTGGAGGCTTTGGGGGCATGGAGAGGGAGGAGGAAAAACAGTTGTAATATGGGGGCTTTTTCGGGACTTGGGAATAGTCCTGACTGACATTGCAACCACAGATATAGGCCATTTTATATCATCACATAACATGCAGAATTGTGTGAGAGAAAGTGTAGACTACAATGTGAACTATGGTTCATGCTTAATGGCAAAGCCCCAGGGTGCGTTTAGCAATTGCAATGAACGTGCCACGGTAATGAAGGATGTTTTTCTGGGAGTATGTGGGAGGTGTGGGGAGTGGGGCATATGGGAATTCTTATATTTTTTGTGTAACATTTATGTAATCTAAGTATCTTTTACAAAATTAAAAATTAAAAAATGAGGAAAATATTATGAGTGGGCAATTCATGCAAATACTTTATTTCCTTTTTTATATTTTATTTTTATAATCAATAAAAATTTATATGCATTTTATTTTAGGTCAATGTGACTATTGTTCAAAAGACACAGAATCAATATATTGAAATGTGGAGACACAAATTCGCATAAGGCAATTCAAGAAAATTCCATTGCATTTAGTAATCATTATTTCTTCTCTTAAAGGAAAGTCCATGTTCTCAAAAAGAATTTTCTGACATTATTTCTTTTGATATTTTGATTTATAACATGAAATCAGAAAATCAAATTTTGCCTTAAATAGTATACTTCCTGGTCTTTTCCAATATGGATAAAAGAACACTTTTCTCCTTTTTTTTCTAAAACCATCCTCTATTCAGAGATGCTGATGGGGCATATCATACTGATTCATATCATCAGAATGAACATTATATTCTAAACTCTGTACTCTCCTCAATCAAATCACTTTCATTGACATAATGTACATTTCCAACACTGCCTAAGATGGCAACTAAATTTCTGTCATATAGTGAGCAATTACTTTTTGGGCTATTATTCAAAAACCTTTTTATTTTGAGCCTTGGTAGAACTGATGCCCTTCTTCTTGATTACCTATATTATGAACAATATTTACCTGTGTCTCATCCTGTACATTATCCTATACTTCTGAAGTACCTTCCATTGTCATATGTGTTTGGACCAAAATTTACATCAACTCTTTATTTCCAAATAATAAACTTTATGTTTAGAGAGGTTTTAGACTACAGAATAGCTACTTCAAAAATATAAGGAATTCCCATATACACTACACTTGCCACTCCCACATTTAACCCTTTAAAAGCATCTTACAATAATGTGGACATTTCTTACAACTGATGAGTAAATAGTGAAGCATTGCTACTAAACAAGATCTATAGTTTACACTTTGCACCATCCACTTTTAAAACTTTTGACAAAATGTATAATAGCCTGTATCCATAATCTCAAAATCATGCAGAACAATTCCAGTGTCCTAAAACTGCCCTATGTTCTATCTATTCTTCCCTCAACCACCCTGTCAGAACCTTGGGTAACCAATATCTTTATGTCATCGTTAAAAGTTCTTCTGTTATTACAGTAACAGTAAATCTACCTGGTCAAAATTTGCATCCCCCCCTTATGTTTGTTCATTTCCCAAACTTGAGAACTATAGGATGGTTATTTCTGCTGTGATTCAGATGGAGAGGGGGCTTAGATTTTGTGAGACAGTTGGAAGAAACTATTTTACTTACAGTTCTAGATATTCTTTGCTTTTTTGGATGGGGATTGTCCATTATCATCATTTTGTTCATTGTCCTCAATGCATCTGTCTGATGAGCTAGAGAATAATTGTTGGCTGCAATTCTGCTGAAATTCAGGGTTCAGGTGGCATATGAACAGACCAAATAATTAAGTCTCTGGGACATAAATATAACTGGTATATTGTTAATATTTGACTCATATAAAATGGGTAGAACAATAATGTGTAGGAAAATTGTAAATGATACTCTTGTATTGGGGGAATAGATTGTCATATATACCAATGTAAGGCCCACAAATGGGTGCTGATTTCAAGGGGTTGTTTGACATGACTATAGTGTCTGGATATCTCTAGAGATATCAAGAGCACCCCTGTTTTAAATTTGAGGAGGTCTCACATCTTTTTTTCTTTCAACTTATGCTTTGCTGGTAAATATTATGAAATATTATGAAAACATTTCCTACTATAATGTCTTTTAGATGCTGGCTTATATTATCTTCTAGAATCTTTCTCATCTTGGATAGGTCTTTGATTTCCTTTTGTAACATTGTGCAGTTTTCTGTGTACAATTCCTTTGCATACTTAGATAAGTTTATTAATAGATATTTGATTCTTTTATTTGCTATTTTAAATGGAATTTTTTTCTTTAATTTCACTTCAGATTGTTCATTATTAGTGTACAGAAATGCTACTGATTTTCCACATTGAACTAATATGCCACCAATTTACTGAACTTGATTACCATCTCAGGAAGGTTTCTTGAAGATTTTTCTGGGCTTTCTATGTATATGATCACGGCATTTGAAAATAGTGTAATTTTTAAGTCTTCATTTCCAGTTTGAATTCCTTTTATTTCTTTTTCTTTTCTAAGTATTCAAGCAAGTTCTTCTAGTACAATATTAAATCAGAGTGGTTACAATGGGCAACTTTGTCTTTTCCAGATATTGGTGGGAGAGCAGTAGTAATTTTTCATGTTGAGGAAGTTTCCATCTATTCCTATCTTTTGAATTATTTTTATCAAGAAAGGATGCTATATTTTATTGATTTCCATTTCTGCATTGATAGAGATGATCATGTGATTTGTCCTTTGATCTCTTAATGTGGAATATTCAATTGACTGATTATCTTATGTAGAAACATCCTTGTATACCTGGGATAAAACTGACTTGTTCATGGTTATTCATTCTTTTCATGTGTTGTTGGATTCAATTAGCAAGTTTTTTTTGTTGTTGTTGTTGTTGTTGTTTGAGGATTTTTGCTTCTAGGTTCATTACAGTGATTGGTCTGCTGTTTTCTTTTCTTGTGGCTTTGGTTTTAGGGTAAAGTTGACATCATAGAATGACTTAGGTAATAGTCTCTCCAATTCTAGTTTTTGAAGATTTGAAGCAGAATTGGTTTTAGTTCTTTCTGGAAATATTGGTAGAATTCACCTATGAAGCCATCTGGTCTTGGGCTGGGAGGATTTTTTAGGAGTAATTAAATATAACTATTAATGGTTGGTCGGTTGAGTTTTTCTCTTTCTTCTTTCATCAATGTAGGTTGCTTGTGGTGTTTCTATAAATTCACCCATTTCATCTAAATTGACCATTTTGTTGGCATAAACTTTTTCAAAGTATCCTATTATGATAATCTTTATTTCTGTGGGATCAGTGGTGATATGACCACTCTCATTTTTTATTTGATTTATTTGCAACATATCTCTTTTTTCTTTGATAGTCTAGCTAAGGGTTTGTCAATTTTATCAATCATCTCAAAGAACCAGCTTGTGGTTTTGCTAACTTCTCCTTGTATCTATATATATTGTTCATAATTTCATTTAGTTCTGTTCTAATCTTTGTTATTTTTTCAATCTGCTTGTTTTGGGATTAGTTTGTTGTTCTTTTTCTAATTTCTGCAAGTGTGCAGTTATGTCTTTAATATTAGATCTTTCTTCTCTTTTAATATAGGCATTTAAGGTTATAAATTCTCTCTCAGCACTGCTCTCACTGCATCTCATAAGTTTTTATTTGTAGTGTTCTCATTTTCAGTTGCCTCATGGTAGTTACTGATTTCTCTTGCAATTTCCTACTTGACCCACATATTGTTTAGGAGTGTGTTTTTTAACTTCCATATGATTGTGTCTATTCTGATTATCTCCACTTTATTAATTTCTTGCTTCATTCCATTGTGGTCAGAGTAAATGCTGTGTATAATTTCATTCTGTATAATTTCACTGATACATGTTCTGTGAATCAGCATATGGTGTATCCTGGAGAATAATCTACTTGCACTTGAGAAGAATGAATACCCTGCTGTATTTGGAGGTAATGTTCTGTATATGTCTATTAGGTTTCGTTCTTCTAACATTTTATTCAAGGTCTCTGTTTCTTTATTGACCCACTGTGGAGATGTTTTATCCAATGGCGATAAAGGTTTATTAGAGTCCCCAGTTGTAATTGTAGAGGTAACTCTTTCTCCCAATCGTTTTGCCAGTGTTTGCTTCAGTTATTTTGGGGCATACTGGTTTCTTGGATAAACAAATATGATTGTTCTTTCTTCTTTATAGATTAACCTTTTTATTAATATTAAGTGTCCTTCTTTGACTCTTGCAACAATTTTGCATACAAAGTCCATTTTCCAATTAGTATAACTTCTGCCCTTTTCTTGTTATTCTTTCCATGTAAAATATTTTCCAACTTTACACTTGCAACCTCTTTTTTTCCCTGATGGTGAGTTTCCTTTAAGTAACATATAGATGGTTGGTATTTTCTTTTCCTTTCTGCCAATTGATGTCTTTTGATTGGAGACTTTAATTTATTAACATAAAATGATTTTATTGTCAAGGCAGTTAACCATTTTTTAGGTTCATATATATCATATTTTATATTTATTTTTCTTTTTATATTTTAGTTATTCTTACAAATAATCTTCCTCTCTACACTCTCCTCCATTGCTCTCTCATCTGCTCTTCCCTTTCAACATGCAGAATTCCCTTTAATATTTCTACATGTGCAGGATTCTGTTTGACAAACTTTCAATTTCTCTTTATCTCTGAATATTTTGTACTCTGCCTCATAATTTACTGCCAGTTTGGGTGGATACAGAATTCAGGCTGGCAGTTTTTTGTTTTTTTTTTTCTTTTAGCACTCTATGTCATACCACTGACTTCTTGCTTCCATGGTTTAAGATGAAAAATCCATACTTAATCTTACAGATTTTCCTTATATGTGGTGGATCCCATTTCTCTTTCTGAATTCAGTGTTCTCTCTTTGTCTGGAGCAATTTCAATCTGATAAATATCTGCCTTGTAGTTGACCTGCTATGATATATTCTGTTGGAGTTTGCTCTCCTTCCTAGACATGTACATCAATGTCCCTCATATGAGTTTGGAAATTTTCAGCCATTATTTCCTCCAACACACTTTTTTTGTCCCATTCCCTTCTCTTATCCCCCTGGAATGACTATAATTCATAAGTTTGTGGATTTCATGTTGTAGTTCAATTGCCTGGGCCCCTGCTGAATTTATTCCATTTTAAAAAATAAAGCAGGGGAAACAGAGAGAGATTGAAAGGTGAAGAATTTTCTTGTTTACTTGATTGCTTGTTTTTGTTTATTATTATTATTGAAATAATGAAAATGCTGTAATAATGACTGAAGTTATGACTGCACAGTTATGTGATTATACAAAATACCATTGATTGTACACTTTGGATGAATTGTATGCATTACTAATATATACTAATAAAATTGATTTGTTTGAAAAAACAAACAAACAGAAATCTAACTGTACTACTATCTGTGAGATTTCAGGTATCCTATCTTCAACATCACTAATTCTTTCCTCTGTCTGCTCAAATCTGCTCTTATGTGTTTCTAGCATAGTTTTAACTTCAGCATTGTGCCTTTTATCACCATCAGAACTATTCTCTTTTTATTTACGTTTATGATTTATTCTCTATGTTCTCCCAGGATCTTTTTAATATACTTTATCTCTTCCTTCACTTCATTGTATTAATTCAGGATTTTTTTGGACATCCATGATTATTTGTTCAACATTCTGTACCACATAGGGTTTTCATTTCATTTTGTGCTAAGGGCTCTCTTTGACACTTTGTTCCAGTTTTTGTATAATTTTTATTTGCCCATGTTCCACCAAAAATTATTGTCCACAAAAGAAGAATGAAAGGAGAGAAGAAGAGAAAAACATAAAGGATGGAAAAGGAAAAATAAAAGAGACAGAAAAATAAATAATGGTTAAAAAAATCATAAAAAACAAAAGCAAAATTTTTTTAAAACTGAAAAAAAAGAAATAGGAAAAAATGAAATTTCAAAGAGATGAGAAGAGAAGATAGAAATGAAGACAAAACAAGAAAAGGCAGAAAGAAAGAAAAGAACAAAGAACAGGGAAAAATAATAGAAGAAAAAAGGAAAAATTTAGCGGAAAGGAAAATAAATAATAATTAAAAATCAGATCACCCTCTCAGACCATCAGCAGCAGTCTGGCTGCCTGTGTTCACCAATCAATCACCCCCATGGCCCACACCCTGCATAACCTACTCACATGTAAAGAAAAAAAAAATAAAACTCAGTCTAAGTGTCCCTTCATGAAGCTGTTTGTCTCATGGATCCCCTTCCCCAGGAATCATGGAAGTTTCTGACAATTTGCTGGTTTTCTCTCCTCATTTCCCTTATCTCCTGGCCGTTTTGGGCACCTGACAGCTCACTGATTGTCTCTTGCAGATCCTATCTCCCCTAGGATAGATGGGCACTTGTCAGCTCACTGGCAGTCTCTGACATCTCCCTTCTCACCTGTGCCAATTGATCATCTGTCTTCTCACCTCCTCACCACCCCAGTTCCTCTTTCTCCCAAGATTGGGTGATTGCATTTCAGCTCACCTGATCAAATCACCCCTCCTCTCTCACTGGAGAGACTTCAGTGCCAGCCTGCTACTTCCCTTTCTTGGGAACCAGTTAAGAGCTACTCCACCTGCCTTTCTTTCCCTCCACATCTTTATCCCCATGAAATGGGTGGCAACTAGTACTCCTTTGACCCAGTGATATCCCTTCCTTCAAGAGCACCAGCAGCACACTCATTTGCACTAATGATTTCCTCTCCCGTAGGCCAGCTGGGCACTGGTCTCTGCACTTGATCCTCTACCCCATGCTCCCTTCTTCCCATGAGACAGCTGAGTGCCAGTCCAGGCACCTGATTGCCCTGAAGCTCCACTCTTTGTGTGCATTCTGAGCATCAGCATGCATACCTGGTTCCCTGTTGGCTCACCTCACTGTGAGGACTAGCTAGGCACCAGTCTGCCAGCCAAATCACTTTCCTGGCTTCCTTCTCCCTCTGACTCAGATGACTGCCCTATATCCCACAATTTTCCACTCCCTTGATTGTCTGGGCCCCCGTCTCTGGCAACCCTTACCAATCACCCCCACTGTCCCACAGGTTGCCTTCTCCCAGGCTTTCCTGATTACCTATTGCAGTATATGGAGGAGGAGTGCAGCTTCCCATTCCCTACTCTGTTATTTTTGATCCCCTATACATCACCTCTTTAGTGCACA
This sequence comes from Cabassous unicinctus, assembly GCA_029593785.1. Classification (NCBI taxonomy): domain Eukaryota; kingdom Metazoa; phylum Chordata; class Mammalia; order Cingulata; family Chlamyphoridae; genus Cabassous; species Cabassous unicinctus. The sequence goes on along the minus strand of JAQZBX010012657.1, from coordinate 21,189 downwards.
TTTTATGTTTATTTCCTCTTCTATTCTGTAGTTCCCAGTTTATTGATCATTTTAACTGTGAATGTCCAACTCTATTGCCATTATTTTATTATGACATTTCTCGACATAAATATACATCTTCTTGAGTGGCCTTATACTTTTGGAAACATTCCTGACCATTGTAGCTTTCTATGCCCACGTGTTCACTGTGGAATTCTAGATGTGCTGCAGTGAAAGACAGGCAGAAGTTATCTCCACTTGTGTCTGTCACCTGATTGTCAAAAGCTATTCTATCTGACAATTCTGCCCAACTCTATGAGATCAAGATTCTAATGTATGAGTGAATAGGAAAACGTGGTAGGAGAATTCTATACTTTTATCACAACTCTATTGAACCCATTCTATCTAAATCTGGCAATAAAAAGATTGTGTAGGCCATGAGAAAATTTTTACATATTGAAACTTGTACAAATTTGGCTTTAGGAACCCTTTTATGACTAGATTGTGCAACAAATAAAGGCTTGAGCAGTCTACTTCTTGGAAAGGTATGCACCCATAGAAATGCTTGCTCAAAAAATACATTGATAAATATCGATATTCCTCTTCTTTGCAGAAATAAAGTATTTCTATTTAAACCTGTTTGATTTGCAAGATAAAATAAAAAAATATGATGTGATTTTCAGGTTTTTATATGCTGCAAAACTATGTCCCCATATATTCCTATTATTCTTTAATGCTCTTTTAACATCCTGAAATACAATGTGCTAGAAATATAATATATCCAAACACATAACATCAAGGTCACCTATAAAATGAATGAACTGTTAACTTGATCAGTGTACATACATCTATTCATTCATTTTCATCATTTCTACATTTTTATTCTGTTTTTATTATTCTAATTCTTTCCTTTTCCTTCCTTCCTTCCTTCCTTCCTTCCTTCCTTCCTTCCTTCCTTCCTTCCTTCCTTCCTTCTTTTGGCATTCCTTCTATGAATCTCTCTTTATTTCATATTGGACATTTATAGTTATGAATAAAACAGCCATAGTCTTTTACAAATTTTTGTGTATGCCATAAAACTAAATATCTTTGGTATATACCCAAAGATCACTTGCTTGGCCATAGTTAAGTTTAGCATATATATAACTTTGATAGAAACACCCAAAATATTTTTCTGAATTGCTTCTCTTTTATACTCCAGTCAGCACTTAGTGAGAGTGTAGTGGTAGCAAATGGCTGATGGTATTTAATATAGTGGATTGTTAAATATGTGCTGCTGCATTTATACTTGGATATAAGCTATTATGTCAATGCACAGTAATCATTTTCTGGGTGAGAATCAGGAATATCATTAGAAGAGAGAATAAAATATATGAGAAATACTTTAGAGTTTCATTGACAATTTCTATGTATCCATTTTACAAAAAAAAAAAGAAAGAAAGAAAGAAAGAAAGAAAGAAAGAAAAGAAACAATTTGTAAAGGCCTGTAGGAACATTCATTCTTGGGTCAAGATAAATTGTGTCTATTTGTAGATAAATGTCTTCATTTAGTTTTTTTTTTTGTTACATTAAGAGTAAATTCATCACCCAACAGGAAAAAAAATGAGTTTTTTCCCTCTACATTATGTTACATTAATATAGTTGAATGCAACGGTGGCCCCATTCTGTTTATTTTTTAATAACATTCTTTACAATGATTATAGACTAAATAAATTTACATTATCCATTATTTATCAACAATATTTGGGTTGTTTCCAGTTTTCTGCTATTATATGTTGCAACCTTATGGATATTGCTGAAAAAATTCCCCTGTTTCCCATGTAAAAGAGTTTGGATTTGGTATTTACCTATGACTGGAGCTATGGGTTCATAGATTAGCACACATTTCATGGTTTACAGAAAAATAGTGATTACCTTGTGTAATGGTTACAACAATTAATCCAAGAGGATTAATTCTACTATGTTGACTGTCATCTTTTCTATTATTTACATTAGTTAAGGCATGTTATTATATGACAATTTAATGGTTCTAAAATAATATAACATTTAAAGAAAATTTTTAAAGATATTTAGATTACATAAATGTTACGCAAAAATATAGGAATTCCCATACACCCCACCTGCCACACCTTCCACAACCTTCCACACAAACATCCTTCATTAGTGTGGCACATTAATTGGAATTGACAATCACATCCTGGGGGTTTGCCATTAAGCATGGACCATAGTTCACATTGTAGACCATACTCTCTCACACACAGTTCTACGTCTTATATGATGATATAAAATGGCCTATATCTGTCATTGCAATGTCATTTCCCAAGTCCTGAAAAAGCCCCATATTACACCTGCACCCCCTCCCTGTACCCAGAGTCTCCAGAGGCCACTGGCTCTACACCAAGGCTGCAATCTCTCCCATCACTTGAATCACAATATGTCTATAGTAGAATACAAGCAAGCCCACTCTAGTCCATAGTTCCTTGCTCCATCTTGAGGAGTCTGGGATGGTGATGTCCACTCCACCTCCAATTGAGAGGGGGCTCATATCCTATGGAGAAGATGGGTGGGATTATCCTGCCTGCCACTGCAGACTCTCTCCATTCCCTGGGACAGCCATTGTCCATCATCATCTCCCCACCAGTTGTCTTGGGAAGTCCAATGAGATATCGAGGAGTTGCTGCTCCACCAAGGCTCCAGGACCAGCTGGCCCATGGACAGTCCAAAGACTCAAATCTCTGGATGTACACCTACAAACTTCAGCAACAAGTATAGATTTGAATAGAAAGGCCAGATGAGCCATGTGCAGGGAAGACATAGTTGAGTCCAACTCCATCACTTTCAGGAGCACAAACTCCAAAGTAAGGCCCAATGGCAGGGCACCAAACTCTGGAGCTATCCACCCTGACATAGGACCTGGGTGTCTCCAGAGCCCCCTGGAGCCCCACAATTTGGGGTGATATCCACTCTGGAATTCTACAAGATTCTCCTGAGATGTGCGTAAGAACCACCCTGAGATGAACTCCCAAAACAATTTGAAGTCTCTTAGCCATATAAACTCATTTTTCTTTACATTTCCCCCCTTTTATTCAAGGTCTTTTTCCAGTCACATTGCCAGTTGGCACTTGATAGCAATCCCTCAGCGCCAGGGAGGTTTATCCCTGGGAGCCATGTCCCACACTGGGAGGAAGGTAATGCATTCATATGCTGAGTTTTGCTTAGAGAGAGGCCACATTTGAGCAATAAGGAGGCTCTTAGGAGGCAACCCCCAGGCACCACACAACAATAGGTCAAGCTTCAATTTCAAGAGCAAAGACTTATAATGTGAGTCATCAATATCAAGGGCCCATAAGTGGATCATCCTCTGTCACCAATCAATGCCCCTGCACTTGGGTGACTGTCACTGCTCCTTTAGAGAATGTGGCAGAGCTCTCCAGAATGGAAGCTCAGTATTCTCTCATTTATAGAGTGACTCTCCACCAACTGTGACAATGCCCCGTGAAAACCTGAACATTTTTATATACCTTATACTAATGCTTAGGTGAATTTCCTCCCATGCATCCCCT
>JAQZBX010012657.1:0-17547 GCA_029593785.1 Cabassous unicinctus | reverse complement strand
CGAACACCTGAACATTTTTATATACCTTATACTAATGCTTAGGTGAATTTCCTCCCATGCATCCCCTATCCCTGACACCCAACACCAATGATATTCCCCCACCCCAGTTGTAACCTTTCTGTGATCCAAAGCTTCTTCAAAGATGAAGCCATTACAATAGCTGAATACAATTAACAGGAAAATGAAATAATAATGATAAGTTTAAAATAAGAGTTAAAATGCATAAAATTTAAAAAAAACATAAATTAAATTAAAAGATTGGGATATCAAAAAGTGAAAAATATAAAAAAAATTTTTTTTGACCTTTTGCCTTTCATCACTGCAATATTTGGTGTGCCTTCTGTATCATGTCACTCTCTCCCCCCACTCCTCAGTGTCTCATAATTTTTCATTTTGTTTCCAAAAAAGTTTTAGGTCACAGCAAAGTCACACACAGAATATAGGAGAATCTCATATACCCAACATCCTCTCTCTTTCCTACAACCCCCATATTAATACCTTTTTATATGTGGATGGTAACATCGTTATAACTGATATACAAATAGTGAAACATAGCTACCAAACATTGACAATGGTCTACACTATGGTCCACACTTTTATGGTTTACACTTTCATAAACTCTGATGACATTTACCATGACCTGCATCCATCACTGTATGGTAATGAAGAACATTTATACTGACCACTAAATATCTCCTGTTTGATCCATTCCAATGTTCCCACTACATCCCCCCAGGGCCCACTATGAACCCCTGGCTTCACCTGTTGGATAACAAGATTCATAGTTACATGCAACAAGAGGTCTTGACACACTGATCTGTCCTCCCACACCAGGAACAGCCCTTGTACTCGATATACTCCCACCTGTCTACTTCTAAACAAATCGGTCCTCCCAAAGATGGGAGTCCAACTCCATCCCGCTCATCATGTGGGTCTCCACACACCGACACAACACATCATGACAGAATGGACACCCACACACTCTCCAGAAGCCTGTTCCAAGTGTGCCCCATCCTGAATCCCCCAACAAATAACACCCTAAACCACTGACCCTTCCTTGTCATTTTGCCATAAGAGGATTCCCACCTCTGTACTTTCAACCTCATACCCACAAATCACCAGTGTTCACTTAGTCCCTCTCCCAACCCCCCAGGAGTATTCTGTACTTTCTGACCCACACTTCCTAATCCATCAACCCATCAACCCCACACCACCCAACCCAATAATATCATTAATATCATTACCCTCCTGTCCTATCACCTCAGTACACAACTACACTCTATCACACCATCATAGACTAATTCTGCATGGGTGATGTCTCACAACCTTCTCCTCTCTCTCCACCTCCTGCAAACCCACCCTACAGACAATAGCTCTCTGAGACTATTCAATTCCCTGAGCTCATATCAGTGAGGACATATACTGTACATCCTTCAATGCCTGGCTTGCTTCACTCAACATAAGTTCTTTAAGATTCATCCATGTTATCCCCTGTGTTAGCATTTTATTCCTTCTTACAACTGATACTATTCCATTGTATGTATTTGCCACATTTTGATTATCCATTCATCTGTTGAAGGGCATCTGAGTTGATCCAACTTTTGGATATAGTGAACAATGCCACTATGAATATTGGGGCCCATATATCTGTTCATGTCGTTGCTTTCAGTTCTTCAGGGTATATACCCAGCAGTTGAATCACTGGATCATATGGAAGTTCTATAGTTAGTTTTTGAGGAACTGCCAAACTGTCCTCCATAATGGCTGGACCATTCTACAATCCCACCAGCAGTGGATGAGGGTTCCTATTCCTCCACATCCTCTCCAACACTTATAGTCTGCTGTTTTTTTAATAGCTGCCATTCTAATGGGTGTAAGATGGTATCTCATAGTTTTGATTTGCATTTTGCTAATAGCTAGTGATGTCAAGCATCTTTTCATGTGCTTTTTAGCCATTTGCATTTCATCCTTGGAGAAGTGTCTTTTCAGGTCGCTTGCCCATTTTTTAAATGGGTTGCTTGTCTTTTTATTTTCAAGGCATAGAATTTCTTTATATATGCAGGATATTATGCTCCTATCAGATATATGGTTGCCAAATATTTTCTCCCATTGGGTAGGTTGCCTTTTTACTTTCTTGATAAAGTCCTTCGAGGTACAGAAATTTTTAATTTTGAGGAGATTGCATTTATCTATTTTTTCTTTTGCTGCTCATGCTTTGGGTGTGAAGTTCATGAAACAATTTCCTATTACAAGGTACTGTAGATGCTTCCCTACATTATCTTCCAAGGTCTTTATGGTCTTGCCTCTTATATTTAGAGCTTTGATCCATCTTGAGTTAATTTTTGTATAAGGTGTGAGATGGTGTTCCTCTCTCATTCTTTTGAATATGGATATCCAGTTCTCCAAGCACCATTTGTTGAATGGTGCTTGATGGTCTTGTTGCATATCAGGTGACTGCATATGCGAGGATCTATATCAGAACTCTTAATTTGGTTCCATTGCTCAGTATATCTATTCTTCTGTCAGTACCATGCAGTTTTGACCACTGTAGATTTGTAGTATATTTTAAAGTCGGGTAGTGTGATACCTCCAACTTCATTTTTCTTTTTCAATATGTCTTTCATGATTCGGGGCCACTTACCCTTCCAAATAAATTTTGTAGTTAGTTTTCCAATTCATTAAACAATACAGTGTTGATTTTTATTGGGATTGCATTAAATCTGTAGATTGGTTTGGGGAGGATAGACATGTTGATGATGTTTAGTCTTCCTATCCATGAACTGGGAATCTTCTCCCAATTTTTTAAGTCTTTTTGATTTCCTTTAACAGTGTTACGTAGTTTTCTGTATGTAAGTCCTTTACATCTTTAGTTAAATTTATTCCTAGGTATTTGATAGTTTTAGTTACTTTGTAAATTGTATATTTTTCTTAATTTCCTCCTCAGATTGTTCCTTATTGGTGTACAGAAATGCTGCTGATTTTTGAGCATTGATCTTATAGCCTGCCACTTACTGAACTCTTTTATAAGTTCTAGAAGCTTCGTTGTAGATTTCTCAGGGCTTTCTATGTATATGATCATGTCATCTGCAAATAGTGAAATTTTTAATTCTTCCTTTCCAGTTTGGATGTCTTTTATAACTTTTTCTTGCCTCAAGCTTGTGTAAGTACTTCTATGACAATGCTAAAGAGCAGCAATGATAGTGGACATCCTTGTCTTGTTCCCAATCTTAGAGGGAAAGCTTTTGGGATTTCAACATTGAATGTTGGCTCTGGGTTTTTCATATATAAATTTTATCATGTTCAGAAAGTTTCCTACTATTCCTAGCTTTTGCAGTGTTTTTAACAGGAAAGAGTGCTGTATTTTGATGATTGTTTTTTCTGCATCCAAAGAGATGATCATGTGATTTTTTTGTTAAAAATCTGTTTTTGTGGTGTATTATATTGATTTTTTTTTTCTTATGTTGAACCATCCTTGCATACCTGGGATGAAACCCACTTGGTCATGTTGTATAATGCATTTGATATGTTGTTGAATGTGATTAGCAAGTATTATTTTGAGGATTTTAGCATTTAGGTTCATTAGAGAGCTCTTTCTGGAGTGTTTGGTAGTATTCACTTATGAACCCATCTGGTCTTTGGCTTTTCTTAGTTGGGAGGTTTTTGGTGACTGAGTCTATCTCTTTACTTGTAATTGGACTGTTGAGTTCATCAATTTCTTCTTTCATCAATATAAACTGCTTGTGAGTTTTTAGGAATTTTCCCATTTCCTCTAAAGTATTCTTGGCATATAATTTTTCAAAGTATCCTTTTATGGTACTCTTCATTTCTGTGGGGTCAGTGGTGATATTCTCGTCTTCATTTCTTATTTGTGTATTTGCATCTGCTCTCTCTTTTTCTTTGTTAGAATGACTAAGGACTTGCCAATTTTATTGATCTTCTCAAAGAACCAGCTTTTGGTTCTGTTTATTTTTTCTAGTGCTTTTTTATTTTCTATTTCAGTTAGTTATGCACTAATTTTGTTATTTCCATCTTTCTACTTCCTGTGGGGATATTTTTTTGTTGTTTTTCCAATTCCTCCAGGTGTGCAGTTAGGTCTTCAATTTTAGCTTTTCCTTCTTTTTGATGTATGCATTTAAGGCTATGAATTTCCCTCACAGAACAGGTTTGTCTGCATTCCAAAGGTTTTGATGTGTTTTGTTGTCATTTTCATTCTTTTCAAGGTAGTGACTGATTTCATTTGAGATTTCCTCCTTGACCCACTGTTTGTCTAAGAGTGTGTTGTTTAACTTCTATATCTTTGTCCCCAATCTGGTTGTCTGGCCATTAATGATTTCCAATTTCATTCCATTGTGGTTACAGAAATTACTTTGTATAATGTCAATCTTTCTGAATTCATTGAGAATTGTTCTGTGGGCTTGCATGTGGTCTATCTTAGAGTATGGTCCATGTGCAGTTGAGAAGAATGTATATCCCACTCTATTTCAGTGTTCCGTTTTGCATATATCTATTACATACAGATCCTCTAATGTATTATTCAGAGTCTTTGTTTCTTTATTAATTCTCTGTCAAGCTGTTCTGTCTGATGGTGATAATGGTGTATTTAAGTCCCCTACTATAATTTTAGAGGCATCTATTTCTCCACTTAGTCTTTCCTGTGTCTGTCTCATGTGTTTTGAGGCACCCTGATTAGGTGCATAAATGTTTATGATTGTTCTTTCTGCTTGAAAGATTACCCCCTTACTAATATATAGTGTCTATCTTTGTCTCTTACAATAGTTTTGCATTTAAAGTCTATTTTGTCCAATAATCGTATAGCTGCTCCCACTCTTTTTTGGTTGTTGTTTGTTTATATAATTGTTTTCCAGCCATTCACATTCAGTGTCCTGGAATCCCTGGGCCTAGGGTGGGTTTCTTGCATCAACATATAGATGGGACATATTGCCTTATCCATTCTGCCAATCTGTTTCTCTTGACTGGTGAGATTAATCCATTAGCACTCAGTGCTGTTACTCTCAAGGAATTTCTTACATCAGCCATATTTTCTTTAGGTTTATGTATGTCACATATTTTTATTTCTCTTTTTGACATTTTAGTCGTTATTACACACTCCTCCAACTCTCTCTCTCCTGTTTTTCCTTTCAACCTGTAGAACTTCCTTTAGTACTTCTTGAAGTGCTGGTTTCTTATTGGCATACTCTCTTAATAATTTCTGTTTATCTGTGAATATTTTGAATTTTTCATCATTTTTGAATGCCAGCTTTGCTGGATAGAGAATTTGTGGCTGGACATTTTTTTCTTTGAGTACCTTGACTATGTCATACCATGGTCTTCTTGCCTCCATGGTTTCAGATGAGAAATCAGCACTTAAGATTATTGAGCTTCTCTTATATGTGATGGTTCTCTTTTCTCTTGCTGCCTTGAGTATTTTCTCTTTGTCTTGGGACCTGGACATTTTGACAAGTACATGTCTTGGATTAGACCTGTTAGGATTTATACTGTTTGGGGTGCGTTGTGCTTCCTGGACATGTACGTCCATCTCCCTCAATGGGGCTTGGGAAATTTTCAGCCATTATTTCCTTCAACACTCCTTCTGTTCCCTTTCCCTTTTTTTCTCCCTCTGGCACGTCTATAATGCTTATGCTTCCGTGTTTTGTGTTGTCATTTAAATCCCTAATTCTCTGCTGGATTTATTCTATCTTTTTACCTATCTGTTCTACTATCTGTTTGATTTCAGATGTAATGTCATCCACATCACTAATTATTTCTTCTGCTTGTACAAATCTGCTGTTATGTGATTCCAGCATCTTTTTGATTTCTTGGATTGTGCCATTCATCACCATCATATCCATTATCTTTTTATGTATGTTTACAATTGCTTCAGAATGTTCTCCCAGTGTCTTCTTAATATCCTTAATCTCTTTCTTCACTTCGTTAAGTTGGTCTATGATATTTGTTTGGACAGGTTTGATTAGTTGTTCAATGTTCTGCATCTCTTCCTGTTTTTTAGTTTGTTCATTGGACTGGTCTAAGTCTTCCTGTTTCTTAGTATCATTTGTAATTTTTTTTGTTGCCCTCTGGTCATTGTTTATCTTGATGGATTTATTCAGTTGATTAGCTTCTCTCTCTGCTCTAGGGTTTTCTTTAGCTGCTGGTTTTTAATGTATGCTAAGTTTTCTCTTTGATACTTTGTTATTATTTTTTTATTTCCTTGCTGTTTTCTATGTTCCCTTGAAGGAAAAAGATTAGGGCCAGAGAAATCAAAAGATATAAGAAAAGAAAAAGGATAATAGAAATAATAATAAAAGTTAGAAGAGGGGCTGCATAAGACTTAGTAAAATGAATATTTAACTCATGTAAGCAGCGTACAGTAATAGGAATAAAAAAGTGGAGTACCTACAATGAATTGGGAAACAAAATAGAGAAAAATATATAGAATGACTTAAAAGTTCAGAATGTTGAGGAGATAGAGACAGAGAAAAGGATGGACAGAGAGATAAAAGTTAATAAAAAAAAAGAAAACAGAATAGACAAGATAGAAATTGAAACCAATTAACTTGTGGACTAATAAAAAAAAAAAAGGTGGAATGTAAGCACCACAACACAATGCAGAAGATATAAAGATGTGAAGGAAGAAAAAGAGATAGCATTGGTAGGCAAAATCAGTATACACAGAAAATGGGAAATCAAGGAAGGAGAAGCACAGCAAAAAAGATACAAGCTAGCAGCACCTAATTAAAAAGGGGGGGATGGGGAAGGAAAGAGTAAAGAATAACAAGAAACAAAACAACCACCACCACCACAACAACAAAGAACCTAAACATACACACAAGCAAGAAGTCAAACAATGCTAAGGAAGAACAGTATTTCTTCTTTGACCTTTGTGGAGCCTCTCAGGCTGTCTGGGTTCATCAATCAATTACCCTGCAGGCTTCTCTCTGCAGGTTTTGAGGAGGATTTTAGCGAGTAATCTAAGTAAAAAATTTTTTTTAAATAAGGGACCCAAAAGAAATAGTACAAAAATAATGTCTATGTTTTCCCCATCCTAAGGTATCAGCTGGATTTTAGATATCCCTTTGGATCACTACTCTTAAAGGAGTTAAGAATTGAACCAGGGCTCTCATACTTTCAAGCCAGAAATTCTTCCACTGAGCTACCCCTCCAACTGGGCCAGCCAGCTCTTCAGAAAGCTGTTCAGTCACTTCCCCTGGGCAGATTTTACTCTCTTAAGGCAGCTGGATTCAGTAAGGCTGTAGGAGCAGATCCACCCCTCCCCTCTCCTGATCAGGTTGAGTTCCCTTTTGAACTTTAATTGGGGCCCTGATGACTAAGTACACCACACCAAAGTGATTTTTCAAGCCTCTTCTAGACCACACCCTCCTCCCAGGGGATGCTAAATAGACTTTTGAAAACTTATTAAGCACTTCCCACAGCCTGACTCCCTTAGGGGACTAGAAATTCTGATAGTCCTCCAAGCGGTACTCTTAAATTGGCTGACTCTGCCCTTTGTGATTTCAAGCCTCTATATCCCAGGCAGTTATGTGAATCAGGCTTCCTCAGCAGATTCACCTCTCCCTTCAGCCTGGTGCCACTTCGAACCAGCAAGTGTGCTCCCCAAAGCTCTAGGGGGTCCAGGGAACCAAACAGAAAGGAAATCTCTCTCCACCCCTTGCCAGAATGCTCCTACTCTCAGAGAATGATCCCTCTTGCTGGGTGGCTGACAGGAGTCAGGACTCACCTTGGCTTTTTGAGCTGAGGGTGGGGCTTAGCTGCCTGTGATTTCCACAGGGCTAAAAGCTCACAGTTTTATCTTGAGTAATCTTTCTCCTTGCCCAGCTACCTCCAGATCGATGAACCAAAGGCTCCTGCTCTTTGGGCTACCAGAACAGCTCACTTGGGCTGTATCCTGTCCCCTGTCAGTCGTCTTTTGTGAGAGAGATGGTGAGTGCCCACTTAAACCAATGCCATCTTGCCCTATTCCCCAAATATAGCATTATTGGCACTGTTTCTTTTATATGAAATACCTTATATGTTTGAACCATATTTTTTTTTTCATAAAAGCTACTCATTGACATAAGTTTGCAAATCCATCCAACACTCAGTATCAAGCAGGAAAAATAAAAATCAAATTTATATTTTAATGTACATGCAAGACTTACACAGAGATATTTAAAAAGTAATTGCTCTTTAAAAATTTCTAGATTCTTCCACAATTTATATATGTAGACCTCATCAAACTTCCAAGACAAGTATTTCATGCCCAATGGCTACTTCAATTTTTTGCTTTTTTAAAAAAAATTTTGATCTCTTTCATACATTTTGACCTTGTGTTAATGGAGTTAACATTTTTCATTTTTCCCCAGGTTTTTTTTCTTTTTTTACCTCTATTCATCTGTATGTTAGACAGAATTCATCTTTAAAGTTTGATGTTTACAGTTAAATAGTTAACATGATTTTAATTAATCATTTATGTAAAGACTGGTTATATTAGTCAGGATTCTCTAGGGAAACCAATGGAAGGATATATCTGTACATATTAGTTGATTTTTATAAGAACTGTCTCAAGTGAATATGGGGATGGGTAATTCCAAATCTCTGAAGGCAGGCCACAAGTTTTAAAGTCTGATGAAAGTTTGCAATGAATTACACAAAAGATACTTGTTGGCTAAAGTAGAGCTGGAAATTTTCTCTCCTGACTGCAGTAATCATCACCTTTCCTTTGAAAGCTTTCAACTGATTGGATGAGACTTCTCTCATTGTTGAAGGCAATTTCTTCAGTTGATTGTACTTATAGTCACCCATACTTGCAATCCCTTTACTGATAACTTAATTCCATGAAATGTCCTCACAATAACAATCAGCCAGGGCTTGCTTGACCAAACAATTGAACAATAACCTGGTCTAGCTGGCACAAAAATTAAACTTTCACACTGATACACAAAGTTTATATAGAAGGAAAGTCTGTGATTTTACATTGAACTCTCACACAATGGACATGTTTGCAAGTAATAGCATAGTCAGAGCACATGAGCAACTCCCCTCTTGTCCTTTTACATTCACTATCCATTCTTTTCTCCAGCAAGAATACTGTAGTTAAATGTAAATAGGTGATTATTAGTATATGTATTTGAAATTATATATTCAGGATTAAGTATTTAGAGAATGAAATTTAAAGGTGACATCAAATATATCTACACCAAAATCAATAAATTCTTTGAAATAATATAAATGGTACAAGACCACTCCTTAGAAAATATATATCAATTTTTGGAGAAAACTGAAATGAATCAGAAGAAATTGGAGCAATGTAAACTGTCCATAAATTAGATTAAAAATAGGAAAAAATAAATTCTCCTAAAATTGTCTCATTATTCAATATAATCTCCATTAATTCCCATCAGTTTATGTGTATGTGCATGTGCATGTGAGATTTTTTCCCAACTTGAATACAGGATGTATAAATTTATGCATATTAGTTTTTTGAGATATCCAAACAATGTAAAACTTTAATCATTTGAAGTTGTGATACTGGTGCACATATAGATTTGAAAGCAGTATAATTTTTATTAGAGCAAGTAGTTAGTAGAGAGGCAATGTATTTAATATATCAATACCTACTTGCTATTAACAGAATTCTTTCAACCACATATCTATTTCTTCATGGTCATTTCAAGAAATTTATCAAAATCCCCTATATTCTGTACATGAATTTTCTGTAATCTAAATCTTCTTTGAAGACAAAAAGAAAAAAAATACTGGGGAAATAAACATAAGAAAATGTCACTTTACAAGTGACAGATCTAACAGTGATGAAAGTTATTATGTTAAAAAACATTTTATGTTTTTAAAATTATTTTTGATTATTCCAATTTTTAATTTTTTGGAAATTTACTATTTTTAATACTATTTATTATTTTATTTTCTTATATGTATTTGTTTATTTTCTTAGCTTCATTTTTGAAGAAGTTTTCAATCACAGAAATGTTACCACTGTGGCAGGGGAGGATCATTGGTGTGGAGTGTCAGTGATTGCAGATGCATGGGAAAAGGTTCACCTGGCACATACTTATAAGGCGTATAAATGTTTTCATGTGCTTATGAGGCACTGTCATGGGGGGTAGAGTTTCACACAATAACCAAAAGAATATTGAATCCCCATTTTTATAGGACAGCAATAAGCCCCCAAATACAGGGGCAGTGACTAATGAAGGAGGATGGTCCATTGATGTGCCCTTGATGTTGATGACTGTATTAATCAGCCAAAGGGGTGCTGATGAAAATACCACAAATTTGTTGCCTTTTTTTTTTTTTAGATTTATTTATTTTATTTTATTTATCCCCCCCTTGCTGCTTGTGCTGCTGTGTCCATTCGCTGCGTGTCTTCTCTGTGTCTGCTTATCTCCCCCTTGCTGTGAGGTCTTGCGGCATCAGCCCATGGCGCTGCGTGAGCCGGCCTGCCCTCACAAGGAGGCGCCAGGAAGCGAACCTGGGGTCTCTCATATGGTAAACGGGTGCTCTATCCATTGTGCCACATCCGTTTCCTGCCGTGAGGTTGCTGCATCAGCCCACTGCACCGCTCAGGCCGGCGTGCCCTCACAAGGAGGCCTCGGGACGCAAACTGGGGCCTCCCATATGGTAAACGTGGGCTCTATCCACTGAGCCACACCCGATTCCCTGTTGCCTTTTTTAAAAGGAATTTATTTGGCATAGAAGCTTACAGTTACCAGGCCATAAAGCCTATTACTTCCCTCAACAAAATAAAGTTGCCATGTGTTGGAACAAGATGGCTGCCAAAACCTGCAAGGGTTCAGCTTCCCTCTTCCTCTGAAGGCTCTGTGGTCCCAGCTTCTTCCAATATCAATTGTAGTCTGAGGTAAGTATTTTCTCTCTCCCGGGGTCATTTCTCTTTTGGCTCAGCTGCTGAGGGCTCTGGTCTCTGCAGCTGCAAACTATTAGGTGAATAGCTCATCACTTTTCCTGGGGCCTCTGCCATGTCTATGGAGCCATCTCTATTCCTGTGTTCTTCTACTGTGTGTTTACTTCCCAGGGCTCCAATATCAAAACTTTGACTAAATCTCTAAGTGTCACCTTCTCTGTAAATCCTCCCCCACCAGAGGGGTGGGGATGCAACATCCTACTTATGTGGCCCAATCAAAGCCTTAATCACTATTTAATCAAGTAAAAGTGAAACCTCTGAATCCAAAATAATCTGATATGCCCAGAGGAACAGACCAGTTCACAAACATAATTAAATATCTGTTTTTGGAATTCATAAAGAAAATTAAACTGCTACACTCCACACTCTGAATTCCAAAAAGACATTACAATATTCAAAAAACCATAAATCAGTACAATGCTAAATACAGAATCATATCACAATCCATTTAAAGAAACACAGTTTGTCTTGAGGTGAAGTCTCATCTGGCTGTAGACTTCTGAAACTTACAAAAATCATTTATATGCTTACAATATACAAAAGAAGAGACAAAGGATAAACATTTTCATTAACATAAAGAGAAATTGGGAGGGAAACATGAGTTATGGGCCCTCTACAGTTCAGTAAACATGCAGAGCATACTCCATTTGATTTCAAAGTCTGAGAGTCATTTTCTCAGATGAAATGTCTTCTCCCTGAGCCTCATGAGGACCCACTCTTTCCATAGGCTTTCCCAATGGCCATTTTCATGGTTCTACCCTCATCAAGCACCTAGGTGGTGAACAAGCTCCAGGTCTCATCCTCCAAGAGTGCTGGGGTAATTCCCACACTTTACCCAGTACAGTGAAATGAAGACATCATCCATAACCTTTGGCATACAGGCCCAACCCTCTCAGAGCAATAAGTTGGTGAACTTGCCTTCACTAATCCATGGGGTTTAAGCTCACCCCTCTCAGAGCAATGGGGTGGTGAACATAACCTCCCTAATCTTGACGAATATGCTCCCACCTCTCTGTACCATGGGGTGGCAAAACTCTCCCTGAATTTCAGGCAGGAACATCCAACCTCTTCAACTGCTGTGGCAAACTTACCCTCTCTGTACCCATGGGTGGGGTTCTTCTCTAGACCTGAGGAGATGTCTTAATTCCAGATCTCAGCTTTCATGGTTTTCCTCTTAAAGCTGTTTCTCCTTCTATCTCTCCCTTCCATGTCCCTTTTATTCCAGGTTGACAGTGGCTTGTTCATACAGCTCTCTCAAAAAGTTTGTTAGTTTAGCATGCAAGAAGCAGGTATCCAAGCATCAAACAGTAAGACTTTCCACATGTCTTTCCTAGATAACTGCAACTTCAATCCTGATTTAAACATTCCAAGTTTAGTTAAATCCTCAAATGGGGTGCTATCATCTGGGAGCTTGATTTCCAGAAGCTTGGAATTTCCAAAATCAATTTCTGTTTTATTTTTACCCAACAATTCGATCCTCAACTTATCTCTCTCACCTAACATTTTACTATAATCTGTAAGAAGAAGCCAAGCTGCCTTTTATGAGTTTACTTTGGAAAGTTCTTCAACTATAAGCCCAGCCTCACTGTTTTCAAATTCTGCCTTCTGTAAAACATCAGGAGTCAATCTTGCTAAGTTCTTTGCAACTTTAAAACACCTAACACCTTTCCTCCAGTTTCCAATAATAATTTTATCATTTACTTCTAAGGCATCATAAAAAGTCTCTTCAGAGCACTCTAGGCTTATTCTCTCAAACATCTCACAATTCCTCTAAAAAATACAACTTACCCATTTATAAAACTGTTCCAGCATTTTGGTAATTGCAAAAACACTACCCAACTCCTGGTGCCAAATTCTGTATTAATCAGCCAAAGGGGTGCTGATGCTTTTATAAAGGATAATTAATTGGGGTAGAAGCTTACACTTACCAGGCCATTAAGCCTAATTTTCTTCCCTCACCAAAGTCTTTTGACACATGTTGGAGCAAGATGGCTGCTAACATCTGCAAGAGTTCAGCCTCCCTCTTCCTCTGAAGGCTCTGTGGTACCAGCTTCTTCCAATATCAGATGTAGGCTGGGATATGTCTTTTCTCTCTCCTGGGATTCATTTCTCTCTGGGCTCAGCTACTGAGGGCTCTTGTCTCTCCAACTGCAAATTATCGGGTGAATGACTCATCTCACTTCCCCAAGCTTCTGCCATATCTATGGAGATGTCTCTATTCCTGTGCTCTTCCAGTGCTCCAATATCAAAACTCTAACTCCTCTACTGTGTCATTTTCTGTGTGTGTCCCCACCCACCAAGAGGGCAAGAATGTGACATCCTACTGATGTAGCCCAAACAAAGCTTTAATCATTATTACATCAAGTAAAAGTGAAACTTCTGAGGCCAATATAATCTAATATGCCCAGAGGAACAGACCACTTTACAAACTTAATCCAATATTTATTTTTGGAATTCATAAACAATATCAAACTGGTACAATGACTGTAATAATGAAACTTTAATTTTGAAATTGAAACAGCCTAGTGTTATGGAGTGCCTAAGAGTTACCTCCTGAAATCCTCCTTGTTGCTAAAATGTGGCCTTTCTCTAAGCCAAACTTAACATGTAAATTCATTATCTACCCTTCAGTATGGGACATGATTCCCAGGGATGAGCCTCTCTATTAACAAGGGATTATCACCAAGCACCAAATAGCAATAAACAGGAAAAGCATATTGACCAAAAGAGGAGAAGGGTAAAGACAAACGATTTTATATAACTATAAGACTTCAAAGTGAGTCAGGAGGTGATTCCAGAGGTTATGCTTATGCACATCTCAGCAGGATCACATTGACTTCCAAAGAAATATTGCTTCAAATAGCAATGATATCCAGACATAGGCAGTGCCAAAAGCTCAGGAGTTTGGTGCACTGCCAGTGGGCCCTCCCCCAAGTGACAGAGTTGGACTCAGTTATGGTTTCCCTACATATGGCTTTTCTGCCTCTTCTATTAACCTATAGTTAGTGTTATAGTTGATAGGTATATGTCCAAGACACTTAAGTCTTTTGGCTGTCCTTTTGCTAGCTGGGCTTTGAATCTCAACAGAGTTGCAAAACCTACTCTCCTGCTCATTGGACTCACCCATTAAGACTAACAAGGGGATGATATTGGAAAATGGCCATCCCAAGGAACATAGAGAATCTGAAACTGCAAGCAAGATAGTCCCACCCATCTGTACCATGGGATCAAAGACCCTCTCAATTAGAGGTGGAATGGGCATCAACATCCTAGAATCCTCAGGGTTGGGGAATGAATGATGGACTAGGGTAGACTTAATGTTATTCTAGTATAGACTTATTGTGATTCTAGCAATGCAAGAAATTATATCATTGATGTGGAGTCAATGGCCACTGGATATTCTGAGGGAAGGAGCAGGAAAAACAGGCATAATATGGTGACATTTTTGGTAGTTGGGAATTGTCCTGAATAACATTGCAATGTCAGATACTAGCCATTATCTATCTTGCTATAACTTACAAAATTGTGCAGAAGAGAGTGTCAACTACAATGTAAACTATAATCCATGCTTAATGGCAATGCTCCAAAATATTTTCATCAATTGTAATAAATGTATCATACTAAAGAAGGATGTTATTTATGTGGGAAAATGTGGCAGGGGTTGGAAGCAGGGAATATGGGGATTCCATATATTTTTCATGTAACATTTATATTATCAAAATATCTTAAAAATAAAAAATGTATTTTAAAAAATTATATGTAAATAGAGTAGGATGAAATATTGGATAGGCAATTATAAAACAGATTCTGGAAAATCTCTTCCAATATTTCCCATTTACATCTCACTAGTCACTCTTAACTGAAAGAAATCCTAAGATGATAGTAGTTTAGCTTCACTTAGTGTTGCTCACCTCAAAATATTAAAACTCAATTTTAATGAGACTATTTCTGTCATAGAGACAATTCTTAGAGACAAGCATACATGAAGTCCTTTCCTGAACAACTGTCCTTATTAAGAATGATAGTTTTGAAAGCAACATAGTTTAACAAAATATTTAAATTAATAAAAACATGGAAAGAATTAAAAATATAACAATGATGGCACCCCAGTTAAGTCTCTTTAAATCAACTACTCTGTAAGAGAAATCTATATTACAATTCTGTACATGCACAATAGCCCATGCTCAATCTAGTATGTGATTATGTACTTTGTCATTTAAGATGAATGGAAGCAAAATAATGGAGATAAGAAAGTCAGGGATCTTAAAATTCAAAGTTGTGACTGGATTAAAAAAAGGGAATTTATGGTTAAGTTTAGGTGATCTTAGGTAAATCACTTGCATTCCTGAACTCTATGTTCTTCATAACTAAAATGGAAAACTAACAACCCATTTCATTTTCCAGCATTTTACTTAGGATATGCTTCTATATAATTTTTTATATTCATGAAAACTATGAATTATGTTTGATTATTCTTTTAAAATGAGAGAACTCTAACTCAAAAACAATTTATAACTGGCAAATTTCAAATAGTGACAGATTTGGGCTTGAGTTCTTCCTTCTGCTTCCTAAATCAATAAACTTTTCACTGAATGGAGATAATATATTGGGACTAACTTTTTAAATAAATAAATTTTAAAAGGCAAAATAAATAGACATACATAAGTTTGACTTCTCTTCTTATAAAGTAAAGTTAAAGGAATAGATTATGTATAGAATATGTTCTCACAAGAATTATCTATTTTTTATTTTTTATTTTTTAAGGGAGATTTTATTAGATATATATTACATAAAAATATAGGGGATTTCCATATCCCCCACCCTCTTCCTCTCCCACACTTTCCCATTAACAGTATCTTTCATTAGTGTGGAACATTTGTTAGAATTGATGAACACTTATTGAAGCACTTTGGACTACAGTTTATATTATGGTTTACACTCTGTATCACACCATTATGTAGGTTATGAAAAAATACACAAAGGCCTGTATCTGTCATTGCAATGTCATGCAGGACAATTCCAATGTTCCAAAAACACCCCCCTTATTACACCTATTCTTCCCCCTCCTTCCCCTCATAACCTCTGGTGGTCACTGCCTTTATATCAATGATAAAATTCCTTCCATTGCTCTAATAATAATGTTTTCTATAATTAAATAAGTCTTCATTAGTTGATTGTTCATACTCCAATCTTGAGAATTTTAAGGTGGTAATGCCTACTCTGCTTCTACTAAAAGGGGGCTTAGATCCCATGGGGCAGAGGGACTATCTTGCTTGCAGTTGAAGACACTTTCTGTTCCAAGGGATGGGGCTTGTCCATATCACCTCAATGTTAGATGTCCTGGTGAATCCAATGAACTGGAGAGTAGGTGTGGCAACTTTGCTGAGGTTCATGACTCAACTGGCACATGAATGGACCAAAGATTTAATTCTCTGGAACATATATTTAACAGTGCTAATTACAGGTTCAATTAAAAGAGGCAGAAGAGCCTTGTAAAATGAAACTATAAATGAGTCTAACTCTGTTACACTGGGAAGCATATATTCCAAATTAAGATCCTCTGACAGGGTCCCAAACTCCTGACAATGTCTACCCTGCTTATTGTGTCTTGAAGTCTCTAGAGCTGTCAGGAACACTGCTGTTTGAGGCACTCTTTACATTGAGACAGTCAATGAGATCCAGCTGAGACTTGCATAAGCATAACCTCCAGAATTACTTTCAAACTCTTTTTGAAATCTCTTAGCCATATAAACTCACAGGTATTTAATATTTCTCCTTTGCTGTCAAGGTCTTTTTCATGATGCATTTCTAGTTCGTGCTTGGTATTAATTCCTTGATGCCAGGGAGGCTCATCCCCAGGAGTTATGTCCAGTGCCAGGGGGCAGGCACTGCATTTATATGAAGAGTTTGGCTTAGAGAGAGTACACATTTGAGCAACAAGGAGGCTTTTAAGAGGTAACTCTTAGGAAATATATAATACTAGACTAAATTTCAATTTCACAAGAAAAGTTTCATAAGTATTTTCATCAATATCAAGAGCTTTGCATAATTGTCTGTCTTTCTTCAATAGGCACTGCTCTTGTCTACAGAGAATTCTTGCTCTCCTATTAGAGAATGTAGCAGAACTCCCCAGGATGGGAATTCAATTCCTTCAGTTATGATATGTGTCAGAGTTGGGTTACTTATTGATGCTCCATAAGTTTATTGCAATATGGCATATATTTTGAATATGTAAAATTGCCACATCATCAAAATTTTAGGTGTTAAATTTTTGAAAATTTTGAAAATTTTTGAAAATTTTGAAAATTTCCACAGTTACAAGTTGTTTTATTTTGAAAATTGTTAGTCAGTTTAGTAAGATTCTAGGGAACTATATTCAAGATTTAGTACTTTCTTCATCATTGTCCCATTTACTGCATTCAAAGGCATTCTTCATTTCTTTTACAATGCTTTTATTAATAACAATTCTTTCTTTCTGATAATTTCCTTCACTATGCTTACATTAATCATGTGCTCTCATATTTGTCTGTTTAAAATAATTATTTTAAAATTCCTCTTTGATAATTACAGTCTGTACATCATATCTGATTTTTATTCTGATGCATGCTTTTTTT
>JAQZBX010012656.1:0-40923 GCA_029593785.1 Cabassous unicinctus | reverse complement strand
AAGGTTCCATACTAATAGAATGCAAGTGGGTAGGTTGGGTTGGTTGCTGCTCATGGCCACCTCATACAGAGTTCCCAGCATGACATAAAATTAACTAACAAAGCTATCATTTCACTGTCAGAGAAACCATGGTCTATACCAATTGCATTTCGAAGCAGGAATAAAAGGTGTGGGGCTTTTTATTTTTGTGTTTTGTTGTGTGTGGGTTTTTGTTTTGTTTGTTTTGGTTTTTTTGGTTCAGCATAACTTGGAACATTTGAAAGCTTTTCAACCTAAATGTGGGGAAAAAACAGGTAAGGCATTATTTTTGCACAAAACTAGCATTCCTAATAGTGCAAATGAATCTGGTACCTCTTAAAATGGTGAGAGGTCATACGCTCACTAGAATTAATTTAGATTTTCTTTCTATGGCTTGACAAATCATCCCTCTATAAATTCTACTCTCACCCAGAGCTGTTGCTATAGTCAAAAGATAACTGCAGACAGAGTCCACCTTCTCCTGTATCCAGCAAAAGGTTTTTGCTCATATGCAAAAAAAAATCTGATTTTTAAATTATGCTACGAGTTAATGTACAATTTGGATTCATAAGAACCTTCTAATATCTGTAGCAACAAGCTTATCTGGACAGCAGTCTTTCAAAAGGAGCCCTAAAGCTTAAAAATAGTCAATCTTTTTAAAAACCTGGGTCATTCTTTCCCCTCCCCTGAATTAGCTACTAAACTGTATTTGAAAAGTTAAGACTTGGTTTGAAAATGTCATACATACAATGGGGATGCAACAGATCTACAATTTGATCATCTGATAAAACTTGCATAGCAAGATGGAATTCAATCAGCCTTTTTGTTGTTGACAAGCATCTGGAAGACTTGAAAGTTAACCACAGAACGCAAAGTGTTTTTCATTAAGTATCAGAATGTCCCTGCCACATGGAAACAGATGTATAAATGAATCAGGAATCTGAATACTGATATTAACAAACTAAGGGGCAGTTTAGGGGAAGTCGGGCTTGTTCCAAGTGCCCATAATTCTAAATCTCATTGCTATTTAAACTTTCCTTCTCTTAAATTTGATTCACAACTACATAAAATTCCAAAGAAAATTAACATGACCTTAACTATCCACTACCTTAATACATACGCACTACACTGAGTGCAAAAACAAAACATTGTACTCAAATTTAATGCTAAATTTATTATTGCTGAAAACTTACTAATTATTGCCATTTGCAATTAGAAAGTACAAGTTGTGAATTAGAGCTCAGAACTCTTGACTCCAGAAAACCTATTCAAGGATACAATTCAATCCCTTTCCTGTATAACCTTGGCTAATGGTAAGGGTTTATCACAACTTATTGCCTTTCTATTGTTTTTAAAATATAACCTATTTCCCTTTTTTTTTTTTTTCTCTTTTCTTTTTTCTCTTTTTTTTCTTTCTTTTTTTTTTTTTAAGGAATCCTTTCATGTTGAGAGCTCAGAGTCCCCAACATATGCACTAGTGGTTGGCTCTGGAAAACATGAGTCACCAGAGTCTGCAAGTCCATCGCTTTGAATTGAATAGCCATGGTATTGTTGGAAGCCAGGTGGCCAGGTATTGCCAATGGCGAGGGAAATCCCAAGCTGGCCCAAGGGCCGAGCGGTTAGGGAAGAGGAAGGTCAAGAGGACTGGTAAAATTGGACCTCTTTGATAGAGCTCTCCTAAATGGCTTCATTCTCCACCAGTCCTATATCCACAACCCACTCAGGGGCTTCAGGCAGCAGGACCTTGTGCTACATTTACCCTAAATCTCCAGCTGCAGCAGCTCTACCCTGTCCCTTCAATTCTTCCAGCAATGACCTTTAAAAAAAAAAAAAATTATCTCTTCCCCATCTGCTATATTTACACATGAATTCCCTTGTTACACTTCAGAGCTGCTGCCTATAAACTATAATGCAACAAAACAGCCTTGTGAGCCAAACTATAGATATGATTTCAAGATCTACCACAGTCCTAGAAAATAAGTTTTATGGGCTACTAAGTGGTACATGAGGGTTTCTCAAGAACCATGTCTGATTCCAAACATATTCAGGTAACCAAGTTTGTGCTTTGGGAAAAATGAAGAGGGCAATAAAAACTCAGGAGGCTTATTTAAGTCTTGCCCTCTTTAGAACTTATTTCATTCATTCCTATTTTAGTGTTGAATTCAGGTTCTAGTCATAGCAGTGTCTTATGGTTACAATCTACTCTAGTGTTTCCTCAACAAGTTGCAAATAACACAAACTTCTCACAACAATGATTTAGAAATGACTCAGAAAAAAAAAAATCGGTCTGAATTGCAAGTAACTGTGTGTAGCTCAGGAGTGAGGCTGGGTTTCTGCTTGTCCATGGTGTCAGCGCTCCCCCAGCACACCCTATCACAAGCCGGCAGTGCTGCCCAGGCCCTCTCTGCTCCATCAGGAGGCCAGGATGCTCCTCCTGATAATGTCTGTCCTCCTGCTGATAGTGCTGCTGGCGTGTATACATTTCTTCTCTGATGCCTCACTCTCTGAGTCACTCATTTCTACATCAGGGGCATACCCATCATTCTCAGTGTCAGATTTTAATTTGCTTTTTGCCCTTTCCTTGGCTGGAACTCGGCCTAAGCCCAAATATGGGTAGTCTGAGTGCTGGTGACAGACCCCCTCATGGGCCTCTCCCTGCTGCTGCCGCTCCCCCTTCTTTGGAATCCGGAATCCTCCCCAGTTTTTCACTGGACTGGCAGGTGTTGTAGGCACTTTGACTGCAGTCTGATTATAGTTTACTTTGATTAGGGAGCCATTGCACTTGGGCACTGTCTCCTTCCTTGTGCCAGGTGCTGACTGCCCCACTCCAGGAGAGGTGGCAGCTCTTGTGTTGTCCAGATGCCTCTGGGACACATCTGTGGACCTGAGAGGCTTGTGACTCTGTTTAAAAGGTTTGTCCTTTAAGTCTCCCTTAATGAGATCACAATGAAAACGATTGTCTCTTCTTTTCCCATGGTCTGACATCACCACACCATTCTTCTGTTGTACTGATATGATACGTGCTTCTGTAAAGGTCTTTTCGAAACTCAAAAAGCTCTCGGGGACCACCATCCCCTCCCTCCTACCACACAGGTCTGGCTGCTTTAGCAGAGTTTTGCCTTCGCTTCCAGCGCTATTCTGCAGTGGATCTCGCTTATGGGGCTTTTTCAGTGAATGAACCAAGGAAGTTCCCATTTGTTTCCTGAAGAATGCAGAATGCCACTTCAAGTCCTCTATCTTGGGAGCATCAGGGCCCACAGAAGGACTGTTAAACAAGAATATGTTTTCCAGAGAGGAGGAGGAGCAGGAGGAAGAAGGCACACCTATGAACATAAAAACACAAGTAAAGTACAGCAGAAGTAAATCCAAAAGAATAAAATTCTAATTCTAACACAATTCTAGCATGATTCTAAGCTTGGCCTTATTTATGCAAATTTCCTACATAACATAAGCATAACATAACCTGCACAACTCAGTTTGTAAGCCTCTTGTTCTTATAGTAAAAATATGGCCCGTCTTGAGAAGCTGCATGTGCTCTGCATACTCCATTTAATATGCTACAATTTCTACACTGGCTGAAGTTCACTTAGTTTTTCATGAAACATCTTTACAAGGAATCCAGTTTCCCTCAAACAAAATAACCGATCTGAATTTCAAAGGGTAACATGTAGAACCAGTCTAGTCGTCACTCACTCCCTCCTTCACCTCTCCACCTTGTTACAGAGCACGGGCTTCAGGGACCACAATTCACTATCCACTCACCTGCCTCCCCTCCCATACAGGGAGCCCCAAAAGGGCAGGAACTGGGGCTTTTAAGTTTCCTTCTCCAAAGTAACCCTTGCAGGGTTATTGTGAGGATTAAATACATGTAGATATGTGGACTAGATAAAGCAAAGTGTTTAAAATAGTTCTTGATATACCAGTAAGTTCAAAAAAGATGTTTACCAGTATATACAATAACCCATTTGTGGTTTCAACTGAATTGTCATCCAGCTTGAGGATAAGTTAAATTAGTGTTTTTCAAACTTTTTTGATGCAAATCAGTAAGAAAGTTCACAACATAACCCTATGAAAGCTAACGTTTCATGAAATAATATTAACCCTCCTCACCTAATACTCACTCTGGTATTTTCTATTCTATTTCACTTGTTTTTAATACTGTTCATGACCCACTGAATTCATCTAACGACCCACTGATCTAACTCAGAGTTTGAAAAACACTAATGAATTCATAACACTGGAGTTTACCAGTTGTACAGGAGCCTCAACACCATCTACAAGGAGTGGTTTTATGTTTTCTGTCTTCTACGTAGTATGAACCACCAGGAGAACAAGGTTCAGTCCCCAGAGCATGAGACCTGTGCCCACCACATGAGAACTGAGCAGGCACGGACTGCAATCCAACAAAAGCTAGCTGGCACCTGTGAACTTAGGCCTATCATGAGCACTGGTGATGGCTTGGAAATACCTGCTTTCTCAATGATCAAATATTAGGGCCAATCTTAACACCTCAACTTAATATATTTCTCTTAATCACCTATCATGGGAAAAACTGAAAGGTAAGAAAGAGGGCCAACAGTTTCTGAAATGTGATTCCTAGCTACTTGACTTGGGATTCATATCTCGGAAAAGCCTCCGATTGGTGACCTCCCTTAAGCGCCGTCTCCACTGAGAACTCCCTCGCATTCAGCTGAATCTCTCTCACACAGCAGAATGACCCTGCTCAGAATCGCGTAACAGAGTTTAAACCATAGACCCTAAATGACATTTAAGTCATGGCATCTACTCTGCTTGACTTGGAAGCATCTATCTTATGAGTCAGAGATTAACTTTAGGCATGAATAAAAATGCCAAGGAAAGTCTAAAACCGGGAAAAGAAAAAGAAAAAAAGGCATCCTAAAGGGTTGACTTCATTCCGTGTGGCAACCCACAGAAAGATAAATGTAGCTTTAAACCAGTCATACTTAGTACGGTTCTTACCTCAGAGTGAAGGGAGGATTTGTTTTCCTTTTTTGGAATTGCATAGGACTCTGAATGCATATCTACATTACAGATGTGTTACACAAAACACTTCCTGACCTTGTTAGGAATCTCATTCACTCACTCAACTGAAAACCTCAGCCATGAAATGCAAAAAGCTGCCTGTAATATCCATGAAAAATGACCCTTAAGTGAAATCAGATGAGAATGGTCTTTACAGCTTATTTTTATAGGTAATCACTCACTACACAACAATTTAACAAGAGTCCCAGAAAGCCCTCCAATGGCACAACTCCACAGGCACAACTTGCATTAATGATGCCAGACGACAGCGGCTCGGCATCTGCTGCTTGGAGTCTGAGTGAGCTGCACCAGAGAAGCCTTCCATGTGAGTGACTGACATAAGGACAAAAAGGTGTGGGATAAAATCAGATCCCACTGATTCTTATCCAAGCAGGTAGAATGAAGAGAAGGATGTTCGCTTCAGTAAAGAATCTGAGTAGAACTGCTTTTACCTATGACACTTCCTTATAAGAATTTAAAAGAAAAGGTTTATAGGTAAACTCCAAACTCTAGCTATTGATATAAGTTTGAAACATATGGAAAATATTTCTTCCTGGGGAGAAAAAATCTGGGATAATATTATTAACTAATTAATGCCAATGAAACCATGTAACAGTTGAAGAGTATCATTTAAAACTCCCTGAGAGCTTTGCTATTTGCTCAGCGGGCCAGTTTACTTCTAGTCACATCTATCTGGTTAGTCACAGATAAGCCATAATTTGGATTTCAACATAACAGGTTTTAACACCTTTATTGTTGTTTCTATGTGTCATAATAATCTAGTATAGAGACAAAAAGGCAAAAAAACAGAAAAATAAAAAGAGTAACCTGGGATCTCTACCAAGCAAGGGCTGAGAATACTGTTATTAGTTTAACTTTAAAGGGCAGACCCAGACAGAAGAGAGAAGCCCACTTAAATCCAGCCAGAGGCCTTCTTGCACCATGAGCCCATCATGCTGACTGATCCACCCACAACAGAGCTCCTTCTCTGAAATCCTTATACCTACTTTCTGATGCTTATGATCACCAAATGTTAGTGCTGACAGCCACTTTAGAGGCCATGATCCTGGACCAAACCTCTTTTGCAGATAAACCAAGTCCAGAGAGGTTAAGCAATTTGGCCAGCTTTGCATTTTTATTTAACTATTTCATATCATGATGCATTCCTCAGAGCTGAGGGAAGTATATATCTTTGTTTTCTTCTCTTTGCCTAGCATTGTACAACAGAAGGCTTTCAATAAATGCTAGGCGTCAATCTTAGAAATACTCAAAATTCCATCTATACCAAAAAAGACCACTGTGAATGTTATCTACACTTGGATGGGCATTTATACTTAAGTACAGAGTGTTAATATATATATATTTATCATATGTTACAGATAAATCCAAATGCTAGATAAGCTGTAAATCTTTTGAGCTATCCCCATTTTGCATATGAGAAAATTGAGACTCAGAAAAGTTGAGACTTGTTTGGCCTGAAGTAGAGGATACAGGATTCAACCCATACTTGAGGCCAAATTCATAGCTCTTTCCCCTATACCATGATACTGCAAATGCCTATGATTTTCTTTAAATATGAAAGCCTGTGTTTCTCAGATTTCTCTAGAGGACAGGTAAAAGAAAAATTAGAGAAATAATATTTGCCCTAACAGAGTTATGTATTCTAAGGCTTACAAACCCCTGCCCTATTTTTTGACCTACGAGGGCTTAATGCATACCTGAAACTCTTTCTTGCTCCAAGAGCTTAGTGTAAAGATTGAATATCTGTTCCTGGACTTTGCACACAGATCGTTTAATCTTTTCCCTGCGGGTCACCATGTAAGTGAGGTTCCGAACCTAGAATACAGAGAATAAAGATTCTAAGTAAGTGTTACATTATTACAGTTCTTAGGTGCTTTTTTTTTCTTTACCTGACAGAAAACTGGTCCTATTAGGACTTTGACAGAAATCTGAAATCAAAATGTACTTGAAACATTGTATCCAATCTCTGATTTCCTTTTGGGTGGCTAACAGGATTCCACATATACCCCTTGACTTAGACAGCAGCAACACAGGAGATGGTTAGATTGCGGGAGGAATGCCTCTAGAACTCGTACAGAAGCCCTACCGCCTCCACTACACCCAGCCCTTTGGCCCATCCCGACAAACAGAAGGCCATTGGTGTCCACGTCAGGACTTACTGCCTCTTGCCAAAGGACTTTGCTTACCACCCCTCATTTTCCTTTTTTCTCAATAATTCTGTCAAAGGTTTTAGAGCAGTTCAGAAGCCACCTCAGCTGCTCTTTGCTCAAGCATCTTCTGAAGGTAGAACTAGGTAAGCTCAGGGTCAAAGGCCATCAGAGGAGGAGCCCGTCCCCACCCCACCCCTGTGAAATGTCCCTGCACAGAGCCTACTAAAAACTAAACGGTCAAGAATCCAGGAAAAACGCCTTTGCCAACTGGTTGCTGAAATGCCTGGAGTAATAGGAAGCCAAGTGTTCTATAGGGAGGCCAAATGCCTAGAGAACTTCCTTCCGGCTTTCTCAGCCATGTGCTATATCCACATTTCAAGTCTAGCCCTCTGTATCGCCACTGAAGAAACTGAGGAAATGGTATTGCCCTCTTCCCGATTCATGTGTAAGTCACTGAGGAAAATCCCCAAGTGCTAAGAGCTCCATTTTGCATCTGGAGACCACCCCGGGCGCCAGGTGAGCAGGCGCACTAACCACACTTAGGTACAGTCCCCATTTCTAAAGCCACCTGTGATCAGTCAATACAGAAACAAAACTTAGTCAGTAAAGCCCCGTGATCCTTCAGTCCTAAAAACCTCTTCTATTGGCAAACTTGACCATATTACATGGGCCTGAAAATGGTGTCAAAGGCAACACACAGGATATACAATTAAACCTTTCCTCAGCAAGATGTGGACAAGATCTCCCAAATATCTCAGTGGCAGAACTGAAAAGGACCCATCCAGCTCCTACCATTAATGGCATGACAGCTCTCCTAAAAATCTCGTTTTCCTTATGCTTGGGCAATCCCTTCCCCTACCATCTGACTTTAAATGGCAGAAGTTCAAAGGTCACCAACCTGTTCTTTTGGCAGTGAGGATGGCACCAATCCATACATAAGACTTTGCATTTTGGCTTAAGTACAGACACCTCCCCTAAGGTCTTCAGTTCGTCCTGAACCCTAACCACTGCAGCTGTTCACCCCTGCCTTGTGTTCAAGGCAGTCTTACTTACAAGAGGACAGGAGGCATGAGAGAAATAAAAAGGGTTGGCTGGCTTGCACATCGGCATCAGGGTATAATTCTCCGGCCTGGAACAGGAACACCGAGTCAGGCTTCTCCTGACCCAAACCAATTCACTGACTGTTAAGACCATTCTGTCATTTATTTCCCACATAGATTCCTTATCTTACTATCACTTTTCTTAAGAAAAGAGTGATTTTAAAATTAAAGACGTGAGAAGGTCACTCTCCCCATTTCAGATTATATGTTATTTTAATGCCATTCACCCTGGTTAAGGCATGTCCCTTCTCTTGACAGTCTCCCACCCCCAGGCCAGGAAGTACAGGTCCTTTATAAAAAAAACCTTGACTGATTTGGGGGTAGAGGTAGTTAACAGACTATTCTTTTTGATAAATTTTATCCAAGCCCGACGAGATAAAGAATTGAAGCTCGAAGAGGGACAGAACCTAGACCCAGAACCGTTTCTACATTAAAACAGGGGATCGGACTTCTGCAAATAGAAATAGAAACAAATTCTCTAACATCCTAGGAGTATACAAAGTTACCATCATTTTCAAATCAGATACAGACTTACATCACTCTTAAATTATCCATGAAAATTGAAAATAGGGAAATCATGGGACCTGAAACTTTTGTATTATTCAAACTGAATTTTGGAAGCTTCAACCACTTTCCCCAGGAAAGACTTCACCAGGGTAGCTAGGTGGGAGAATCCCACTTCTGTTCTCCATGATCTGATGAGAAATGTCTACATATAAACCAAAAAGCATGTCTTAATTTTCAATTCGAACAAATCACGTCCTGAATAAACCAGGACTGGCTGACCACACTTAGGAATAGCGAGCTAAACCTTCCCTCCTTCATGCACCAAAAAATTCCCCTTAAACATCACCTTTAATTAGCCACCTCCATAAGTAGAGATGAACTGAGGTTCTATTATCCTTAAAATCTATCTTGCTTGTCCCTTCCTGAACACTGCTCAACCAAGCTCCCCAACTTCATCTTCTAGTTGCCAGCAAGGAGGTACCCCAAAAAGCCAGCTCAAGGGAGCACTCTCCCATGTTAATCCCCTAAAGCGGTAGTTGTCAAAATTAAACATGCATCAGAAACACCTGGGGAGCTTTAAAATTGATTGCTGGGCCCCACCGGCAGTTTGTGGAGTCAGAGGTGGTGTCCAAGAATCTGCATCTCCAGGAAGTTTCCAGGTAATGGTTACCCTTTGAGAACCACTGCCCTAAGGAACCCAAGAATGCTTTCAAGGGGTTTTCTTGAATCCCAAAGACTACTTGAAACAATGAAGCATAGGTGCCCTTTTTTCAAGGGAGAACTGTAGCCTCTATGAGATTTTCAAAGACAATTTCAGTGTTGGGTAGGACAGTCGCTCGGGACATGACCCTTCCTATCTACAACATTAGCCGGAAGCTGCAGAGGGAGCCTGTCTTCATCTGAGCAAGTACTCACTTGCTGACCTCCAGTTTACTGCATCTTTCAGAAGATAATGTTTAAGGGAAGAGAATCCCAGGAGAATGAAGTGGTAGCCTTGAAAACCTGATGTGGCCACCCGCCACATCAACAATCATGTCTTCATAAAATTTGGGGTTCCCAAACTCTCCTGTTAACTATTCCTGTTGTCTGACTTATTGATCCAGAACTGGTACCCAGGTGTACAACACCCCCAGGTGTGAATGTGCAGGAAAGAGCAATTACCATAGTCAAGAGCAATTACCATTGTTGGCATTTCCAATAAAAGTTACTCGCTTGTTGGTTTAGGAATGGTCAGAAGTCTAGTCACATGTGTCAACTGATCCTGCGTACCTGCTATGAAAATCTATTGTGCGAATTAGGGAGAACTCTAACTTACTTGAGAAAAGAAGTTGGCAGCAATTTATCATTTGTTCTTATTGTGGCCCCTGCCCTGATGAGACTTTGCCCTTATGGTTTGTAATTACAAAGAACTGTGCAACTCTCTGGGGTATGGCAAAGATTTCAGGTCTTTTTTTTTTTTTAAGCCTCCACCATCACATGCCTCACGGCAAATTCTGGAAAACACATTTTTCATTATAATAAGCTCATTTTAAACTGCCGCTAAATTTACTAAAGTCTCTTAGACTCTTTAGTAAAGTAAATGTAAGTAATGCCACACACACACACAAATCCTGATTTATTCCCTGTTTCTCATACATCATTGGCATCATTCTACTTAAAAAGCAACAGTGATGACTCCAAAAAAAATGTTTAGAATTTAATCATAAGTGCGTGTTAATCTGATTGACTGAAGTACAGAAAAGAGTTAGTACACCACAAGCATTTTCTACACTTTTATTTTGTGGTGGTTTTGAGACAAACAGTCCAAACATTAGACTTCTCGTCCTCCCCTCCAGAGGACTATCTGCCGCCATAGCTCATGCACCCCAATTACAGCTGTTGTCGGTTTGGGATAATGGCTTCTCACCGGATTCCAACTGATCCTTCTGAATCCCTTTCTCATCTCTTAGCAAAAATGCCACACATACATGTGGCTGATAGGCAAGGTCTTCTTTACACTCACCACCAGGGGGTGTATGGGAGCAAAATAGCCTCACAAACCCATCTCCTGCTCCAGCCTCCAGCCGCTACACCTTCCTTGAATCCTAACCTGGGCGGGGCAGGGGCACCACCAGAAGCCGGCCCTCAGGTCATATCCTAAAAGGATTCTTAAAAATTCGTTCACTTCTGTGCCTTCACTAACAGGGCCGTACAGGTCTCTTTATGAGATCTGAATCTTTTGGTTCAATAATTCTCCAGTTTATCCCTATTCTTTGCCCATACTCTCATTTCAGATCATCCATGAGTCAGATTCTCTCCCAGGCAGGTGAGTCACTCCCCACTAATAGAGCAGGTGCTTGGGGGAGATGCATTAACTGTTGTGGCCACTTGGGTGCCATTCAGCGCAGGCTGCTTCAGGCCAGAAGGCCTCAGTCCCATCTCCTGTGCCACTAATGAATTTAATCATAGTCAGCAGTCAGGGGAGTTAAGGAAAGTGGTACTAAGAAGGCAACACCACCCCCACCACCCCCAATTAGCAAGCCTCAGTCAGAATCTACCCACAGGGAGCAAGAGGCCCTGGGGGGTAAGGCAGCCCACTCCTAATTACTCCGGTAGCAGGGAGGGCAGTCCAGCCAGCCAGACCTCCCCCCACCAGAACTCTGAAGGCTATGGAGACTGGAGGAGGCACAAAGCAGCAAACAGCTGAAGAAGTGCCACGGAGACTCCAGGCACTGCATTCAGCAATCCAGCAGTGTGATAAACAACTTATCTGTAGTGTTCTGAGCATCACAGGGGCTCCTCAGGAAGATCTGATGCCCCTGAGCACCCAAAGTCCCACCCCACACCCACACAGACACACCCCTACACACACACACCACACACACACCGCACACACGGACATATACACAGCCTCAGTGATGACTTAGCACCTCACTGCCAGAAGTATCTTCTGTAACAGATATGCACGTGTATGAAAGTTCATACACACATATCAGCACCCATACCTGCTCTGCTCAGTGACAGTACTGGGAATAACCCCGTGAACAAGGCAAGTAATAAAGGCGGGCCAGTGAGAGGCAATGCTCCCTAATGAGCCCATCACCAGCACCTAGTATTTCCCCAGGCTGAATAAGAGATTTTCCTACCTCTGGCCCCATAAATTAAATCCATTTTGCAAACAATGCTGAGCCAATCCCTTGGGCCTCAGTTCCCTCTAACTGAATGCAAAAGAAAAAAGAAAAAAGACATGCCCCATTTGATCTTACAGAAGAACAGTAAAGATTAATGGGAAAGTATTTTAAAAAAAAGTCACAGAGAAACTGCCCCACTCATGGCAGTCTTGCATATAAGTACAATGAGTTTACCGGCCCATAATTATATTTAACCAACACAACCTCATGCTGCAGTATGTACAAGGGTCTGAGAGTAAATGAAACTGGCTATCATTTCTTGCTCTGGGCAAGCGTTCGCCTCTTTGCAATCTTCTTCTCTAAGTCACTATAAGGTGTCAGTGTCAATCATTACCCTCTCCAGGTCCTGCCGCAGGTGAGTGAACAGCTGCAGCCTCCTAAACAAGACATCCTGCTCCCGCTTCGCTAGATTGTCCTCTTCGTCTTTCTTTGGAGTGATCAGGGGCTTGTTGAAGTTGACCTTCCTCTTTAACTTCCAGTACTGGTACAGGAAATCCACTACTTCCTCAGGCAACCGCAGGGCCCTGGCCACATCCAGCAGGTTGACGAAGGTGTAGAACTCGTCCTCCAGCTGTTGCAGCTTCTGCTTCCGGACACTCACCCGGTGGGCCTCATCCCGATTCTGCTCAAGGCTGGCAAAGGGCTCCAGTGGATTCCGGGGGGAGCACTCAGGGGCCCCATTCTCCTGAGGAGCCCCCTCACTGAGGCTCTCCTCAGGTTTCCTATGTGAGCTGTGCTTCGGGCAGTAGGACTTGAACTTGACTTCATCGTTCTCTGCCAAGATGGTCTTCATCTCCAGGCCCCGATCAAACGCACAGGTCACATGGAAGGCCGTGCGGCAGTTCTTCACAGAACACTAGAAAGAACACAGAGAGAACAAGAGACGAGACCATTATGGAGCGGCAAGGACCAAAGCAGCCCTTAGTGTTACCTGTCCCCATACATACATGCACAAAGAAGAGCTGTGTTTCAAGCGTTTGTTATGACAGAAAAGTTTTACAGGAGTTAATACTAGCAGATCAAATCACATTTTAAATAACATAAGACTTGGGATTTAAGGGTATACTCCAGTTGAGAGGATTTTTAAACCAAACCATAACTTGGTTAGAAAAGTAGCCTCATTCTAATCTCCTCTCAAAGCAGATGCAATTATACAAATGGCACTTGTAGATGAAGGCAGTGTGACATCTGGGTTATACACAAAAGACTGTGTGATCAATATGCAGTGTGTTACTTTCCGGCATTAATTTGGTTTTCCTTATAGATTTTGAGCTCTTGTGGTGTTTATTCAAAAGTCTGAATGATAAGGATCTCCTCAGGAAGAACTGATCTCCTGATCTCAGGAAGAACTCTAGTCAAGAGTTTTATGAGGAACATGAATCCACATTTTTACCCCCCAGCCAGGAAGAGTCCCAATACACTGGGAAATAAATGGCTCCCTTCCTCAAAGAAGCAGCCAGAGGTAAGGGTTGGGGGATTGGGGTGGCAGATCAATAAAATACCCCAGGAGCTGCTTGGCTCCCAGCAGAAGAGTAAGAAAGAGAAGACGTGTGAGCCAAGCACAGGAAGGGTGGTGGGAAGGGCCTCCACACCAATGAGGAAGCTTCCCTGGGCAAAGAATGCTTTGGGGAGCCAGGAGAGGGCTCTGAGCGCCACGGTCTGTTTTGTGCAGTGCCTGGCAGGCGCTGGCCACTCCCAGAGTCCTGCTGGACTGACTTAAGAGTGGGCAGCAGAACCATGAGGACCCCACTTCCTGTAGTAATCAGAAGGTCAACCTGGAAGAAGCTAGGCATGATCAAGCTGCACTTTCCCTCCTTCCTAAACACCTCCCCTTTCACTACTTAATCAGGGCTACAATTCAGTATCTTTGATCCAGACAGCAAGCCAGAGGCCTAGCAGGAGAGAAATGATTAGCTTCTCCCTTGTCTGATCTTGCTGAGTGAATACCTGGAAAGAGGTTCCTTGTGGCAACTGAAGTCAGTCCCTTAAAAGCAACTCTGTATTGTGTGAGACCAAGTAATCCCCTGGGCACACTAGAGCTGCAAAGAGAAGCAAAATCCAGTGGCACCAGGCCAACTGAAAAGCTTAATTAAACTCACTCAACAGACCCTGAATT
The DNA here is from genome assembly GCA_029593785.1 of Cabassous unicinctus. NCBI lineage: Eukaryota > Metazoa > Chordata > Mammalia > Cingulata > Chlamyphoridae > Cabassous > Cabassous unicinctus. Next base: position 26,798 of record JAQZBX010012656.1, on the reverse strand, counting down.
GCAGAGGCTAGATTTGTGTAGGGCTTTTTCCCCTAGTTGTTTTAGTATTTAAGAGATGACTTCACTGCCAGCCATAATTTCTTCCATTATTATAAAGTCTCTCTCTTCTACTCAGAAGTACAGAAAATCCAGCTCCCTTCACCATTTCCCCATTACAAGCTGCTAAAGCACATGAACTAACATAAATCTATAATTTTGTCTATGAATAACCTCAAGCCCAAAATACGTGTGAATTGAGCTTTGGTGGCAGAACACACACATACACACCTGGCCACTATCATTAAAAAGCAAAGTGCTCCTCCCTTTTAGCACGCAGCCAAGTGGGAAGTAAAAGTGGGAACAAATGACTGAGACACTATCTGGGTATGGCTTAAACTACACTTAACCCAAATGCTCTAACCTTAAAGAGAAATGAGCTACAGCAGAATATTTATACAGGACTTTGCAAAGATGCCAAATGGCCTTCCTCTGGGTTTTCCTATTCAGGTTGACTCAGCAAACAGATGTTACAGAAACACAAACCAGAGTCTTCACAGCTGCAGACATTTCAGAGAGGAATTCTTTAATAAAATCAATCCATTCTGTGAAGATACAAAAAATCATCAACCTTCCTCAGCCTCTTTTCCTTCAAATTATGTTCTGGGAAAAAGAGGTCTACAGCAATAACAACAACACAAAGTCATTAGACAATCTCTCTTCAAAAGAGAAACAAAGATCCCATTTGCCTACCTCTTTTAAACATCAATTAAGGACCAGGATTGGCTTGCCGAGGGAAGTGCATAAATTCTACCCTCAGAAGAACATCAGGTAACTTGGGATAAAGTGATTTCCACTTTGCTTGATTTGCCACAGCTGGTCTCCCACAAGTGTACGCACACAGCACTAAAGCCTTTTTAATTTCGAGACTGTACTTGAGGATCTCCCCTATTCTCCTTCCCCAATCCAACTCTCAAAGCTCAGGCCAGAGGTTTTTGTCATCTTTTCATTTTAAGCAGAATCGATGCACATAGAAAAATATCCTCACTGTTTTTAAGTCACCCCCAACCAAATCCCACCAGCTGCCCATGCCCCACCCTCTGAATTTGTTACATTTTGTATTCTTGAACACCAGTGCAAGTGATAACAAAGAACACAGAGCTACCTAGCTTGTCAAGAAATCAAGTCTTTAAAAACCGTTAGACAATGAGTAACTTACCAAAAGAAATAGTTTCAGCCTAAGCACAAACTGAGTTTGCCAAATGAGATTATTTTTTTTTAAAACCCACAACTGGCAGTTTCACCACACTCATGCAGAGTGTGCTTAGCTGTGTGTTTTCTGCATCAAAAAGAGAAGCAGCCCACAACAGTGCCTCTGCCCTCAAAATGCAATGAGGAAACTAGGAAGAGCCTGTGACCCTATACTGGTACCTCCCAAAAGAAGGGCCAGAGGGGAGCTTGCTTGGTGTTGCTCAGTGGTGTGAGCACCTGCTTCCCATGTACAACAAGGTCTTGGGCTCAATCCCCAGCACCATCTAAAAAGAAAAAAAGGGGGGGGGGGCAGACTCAACCTTTAGAGTCAATGCCAGTAACACACAACACTTTAGACCCTGTGTGGAACACTGCATGCCTCTCAAACCACAGGTGTTCAGATGCCAATAATGTGAGGCCCACAAATTAACTTCTCAGGTAGAGAAAAAACAGACAGCAAGCCATCTTAATTCCATCTACCCCATGACTTTCTATGCTTGCCTGTGTCTGGAAATCAGAAATGCAGGCAAAATTTTTATATGCAAGTCATTTTTCTCTCTCTCCTCCCCTCCCTGTCTCCCTGCCCCCGCCCCCCAACACATGGTACCATAAAGAATCAAATATCCAGATTGTGTTCAGATAACAACTTAAGCAAAGAACACTCAGTGAAGCACATCATATAGGCCCCTCTACCCAGTCGGTGCTCCAAAAGGGAGTTTCTATTTTACCCAACATAAAAGCATCAGCATCTGAGGCATGAACACACCTCAGAAACCAGCAGGGTCAGGAGGTAGCCCAGACAAAGGTCTGCAGCTGTGCACCTGTAACACTCACGTGGAGGATGCCAAGGAGTAGGCCTGGAAGACTCTTATTCTTCCCCAGAAATACCTGCCCATGGAAAGATGCTGTGATGCCAGGCTTGGGGCAGAAAGAAAGAAACTAGAGTCAAACAGCAACTGCCTCACAGCTTAGGCAGACTTCTGACTTACCCTGTAACTGTTAACGCTTGAGTTCTGGTTACATGGGATGCAATCAGCCAAGTAAAGGTGTTCATACCAAGCTGGAGTCATCCCAAAGGAACCTTAGAAAGGCTGTCCAAATCTTGTCCTACACTCTGGATTCTAGTCCCATCTCCAAACCCTCTGATAATTCAGAACCCTCCCTCATTCTGCTCCCCATGGCACAGGAAAGGAAAATGAAGCCATTCTCGCTAAGCTAGTTACCTGTATGGAGGCCCCAAACTTCTCGTTGCAGAGGCTGCACACTAATGCCCACCGACTGCTGGGGATGTGAGACACTTTTGTGATGGGCTCCATCTTCTCAGGGCTGCCAATGCTCACCTAGAGGGCCAAGAAATAACAAGACAGGGTGGCAGAGCCCATCAGACAAGAGGCTGAAATGAAAAGAAGAAACTTAGACTTATTATTCTCCTGCATCCCTCCTTCTATCACACAAGCAAGTGCCAAGGGATGCTCACCCTCTTAAAACAAGCAAATCCCTACTCTAACAGCGACAGGACAGATCCGGGGCCAACAGCAGTAGATGGCCCGGATCCTAGTCCCACTCCACGAGCTGTCCACGAGCTGTCCATGTAGTTACCTGACACTGAAACCCACATCTGGAGAAACACTCAGGTAACTGAATTGCAACTTCACCTGAGTGAGAAGTTAAAAGGAAGCTACACTTATGTATCAGAACAATGCAATCTACTATGCCTTCTGGCCCACGAGAAAGTCATCAAACTAAATATCCATCTTAAACATGTTTAAATTGGTTGTTAACAATGGCAATGGGTAAATATAAAGCTATTTTTAATATCACTCTCACTAAAGAAAACCATTCTCTTCAGTCAGAAAGCATTAACACATTCAAAGTAGAAAACTACCAAGATAAATAAGGTATCATCTCTTCATTTGGCCTGGATGGCCAAATTGTAATCATGAGATCCATGTTATCAAGATTTAAATCACAATCGACTGCCTCTTCTCAGCCTCAAGCCAAATCATCCCCAAGTAGCTTTCCGCAGGAGGAAATATGCACCAAAATCACACACCAGAAAATGCTGAAATTTGAATCGCAAATGACATTCTCATGGTGAACCATGCAAATTAAGTTAGTCAAGGTCTGAGACTTGCAATAAATTAGACCAGACCTGAAATTAAAAAGATTGAGGATAAGTAAGAATTTAAATAAAAATCACAAACACGTGACCCAGAGCAGTGGCTCCTGACCAGAAGCTATGAGTGCGGCTCGCCAAGAGCACAGATTTACAGACTATCCATAGGGAAGGCACAGCCACATCCAGGCCACTGCTGGTAAGCCACCCTGGTCGGTTCTTGGGAGCACATGTCAAGAAGGGGAAGGCCAACTGTGATGACTATCTGAAGCCAAGTGTAAACACCACCAACCTTACAGTCCAGCTCACTGCTGCTTCCAGTTAACATTTCCACACATTATACAACATGAGATTCAGTTTTAAAAAAAGAAATAGGTAGCAGCTAAAGGATGTCATTTTTCCCATCAGCCACCTCTATTTATGAATGGTGCCCCCCACCCCACCCAATCCCACGACCTCCTGAGCTAAAGTACTCTTCAGTAAGAACCACACCTACCTCGGGGATCCACAGAGCACAGCTGACATGGACCCATTTTGTTCCACTACGAGTAGGCTTCATGGCTCCACCTTTCTTGGGACACAGCAAGCACTTTGGCTGAACCCCCAGGGCACAGGTCCGGCACAGCCAACTGCCCTCGGGTACCTTGAGGATTCCGTAACAGGCCTGTAGGAGCACAGCACATCCCCAAGGAAAACAGAGAAAGAGAAAAGATTCATTTTTCCCATTTCATCTACTAATTTTAAAAACACTTCGAGGGACTTTATAAAATGGAACCACCAAAATAGAGGCACCGCCTGGTCTACCCTAGAGGTCAGGAAAAATGCCAGGCAGCCGTGACAGTAGCAACAGGAGGTACTTGAGACAGGACGTGTCAGACCTGCAGACAATTCACGCTTATTTAGCAGGAGGTGCTCCTGAAAACTACTTTGAGAACAGAACAGTTACAAAGCATCAGCTTTCATGTGTTGCTACAGAAACCTACCTCAACCAAAATTACAAATATTAAGCAGTAAATCCTGAAAACACTTTATAGGGTTAAGTGGGAGGAAGCCCTTCCCCTGATGGGGGGAAGGGGAAAACAAAGGGAGGGGGGAAAACACAAAGCAGTTGAGAAACTGTCCCAAAACTATTAAACAAGGTGAGGAGTGTCTCCATTCCCAGGGCCACAGGAACTCTACTAACTACAGCACCATATTCTCTCCAGTGACCACAAGAGGCACAGAAAAATGAGATGTTCTAGACAAAGAGAGACTCTAGTCTTTCAGTGATACCTGAAACAAAGCCTATTTTGCACAAAATGGCTACAAAAGACTGAAGAAAAATGTAGAAATTAAGGCTTTCACAACTAAAGTAATTAAGGTGGCCTGAAGAGAGAAAAGGCAAATATTAAATAACTGAAAAAACAAAACCATGATGGTACCACGGGCACACTCAGATCCTTTTAAAAAAACCAAACTGTTCAGAACTTTATCCTTAAATGAACTGGAAGTCAGGAAGTCGAGAGTCACAGTAACATAGTCCAATTCTCCAGACAGAAAAAAAACACACCCGCTATGCAATATGAATATCCAGGATGCAGAAAGGAAACCACAAGGAAGAACATCAAGTGAAGTAAAGTGGCATTAAGGAGGGCCTACGTGGGTGCCATGAATGAGCCACTGTCGACACAAATTTCCTGGAAAATAAAATTTTAAAGTTTTTTTTTAAGGTTTCAAATACCAGAGACCAAGCGTTCTTAACCTTTTTTGTTCCACAGACCCCTTTGCCAATCATGTGAAATGAATACTACCATAATTTATTTATTGCATACATTCATAAATGAAGGAAATGCTTGATTTCAGTTAGAGGCCTGAGAAAATAAAGATAATAAGTTGATTTTTTTTTTCAATTCAAGCTAACAGACCCCCCTGAAATCTTTCCACAGACCCCTTGGGGATACGTGGACCCCTGGTTAAGAACCTTGCCATAGATGGCTATATACTGCCTATGGCAGGCATTCTTAAGAGAAAGTCACATTTGAAGAGAGAATTGTTCTGCCAGAAAAGCAGATCTAAGCTAATTAAAAGGATTAAATAAACTATGCTTAAAGAAAAGCCATGAAGATTTCTAAAACAGAAAATGGAGTAAATCTTAAGGAAAAGGAAGAAACAATAAGAAATGGCAGAAAGTATACAGGGTCCAACCCTGAAGATCCCCACCCTGGCATGGGTTAACTCATAAAATAGAGGATTTGACTAGTGGTTTTCAAGCCTTTTTTGGTAGCAGAATGCTTTATTGCTCACAATATTTTCACAGGAAAAAAAAAAAACTAAAATGGCAGGAGAAAGACTGAAAAAGTCATCCAAGTAAATTTAAGAACCACCAGCAACAAACAGCAGCCATTAACACCCATGATCACAATGCAACAAACACACTAAAAAAATCCTCGTTATTCTAAGAGAACTTCCTAGACAATTTGAAACTTCAGGGCTACGGGACGGGCTTTAACATGACTACCGCAAGAATGTATGGCCCCAAGTCTCCTTCTCCAGATGAGTAGGGACAGGCCACAGGTGGTAAAGTCTTCAGGCAGAGTAAAGCCCAAGAGGCAGACACATTACAAAGAAACTGATAGGAACATCGCAGAACAAACTTGATTCTTCTGCTCAAGAGGTCATTCAAGCAACTAATCTCTCTCTTTTTTTTAAATCTCAGCACCAACAGGTAAATTCAAAGGAGGTACCTCAGGACAGCCCTTTAAATCATAGGAGCCTATGTAAACACATGTCCCCACACAAACCCTAATTCCTTCATTAATGCATTAAAAACAAAAGAGGTTAAGAGAGAATGAGACTGTCAAAAAGACTTTTAAAGTGCCCAGTGCCCAGCCTCCCTGAAATCGAAGGATTTACCTTTTATGGATGGTGGCAAGCAACCATCAAATCGTAGTGGCATCAAGGAGATCAGGAAAAGACCTTCAAGAAAAGGGGCTTCTTTTCTCTCCTTTAACAGCTCAGTTTATAATTAACACACATTAGCAAACCAACGACCCGTCCAAGGGATTTTTTTTTCCCTAATGTTCTGGATACATAAATTCAGGTGTTACAGCAGGATAGAGGAGGCTCATATATTATTGTTAAGTAAACCTGACTTCTGTGGAAAGGAAAACAAAGTGAAGGATAAAGAATTTCCACAGAGGATCCTAGTCTCCAGGTTGTAAAAGTAGTACAAGATGAAAGAACCTATGGGGGGAGAATGTTATCTATAGGGCATATTTCTTTAATTCACTGTGGACAGTAGAAAAATAGACGTAGTTTGAAGGAAAATCTTGGCCTCCCTGGGCTATGGGCATGCTCTCTGTCGGCAGATGGGTGCACACTGGGGCTTCTGAGCCACACTGTCCGACATACCTGGTGCACACAGATGTTGCATTTGTCACAGAACACCATCTCATTGCCGTCCTCACCATCAGGCGACTGGCACACATCACAAACCACATCTTCATCATATTCAATCCCCAGTCCCTCTTCAGTCTCTATAGCATGATTCATATTGTCATAGCAGCGCTGTTCAAATTCCTCCAGGACCCTTTCCATGGTGTATTCATCTAGTTCAGGCATTCCTGAAGGAAAAATACCATGCAACAATCCGTTTCAATATACCCATACTAATAAATACTATAATAAATATCACTTTGTTTATATTTATAGATAATTTTACAATAAATAAACAATATTGTAATTAAACCCATCCCTGAGTATCCCAAATATTTTGTATTGAATACCAATCAGACCCATCCAAGTATGATCTTTTAAATTAAAAGGCAGAAAATAGTCTCCTATGCAACAGTTTGTTCCTTATGGTCAGGCACTGAAAATATAGCACAGTAAACAAAAAAGCAAAAGATAAATCCCAAAACAGTTCAAGGATACTAAATGCATACAGTGTTAAATAAGTCACTTTATAATAATTATTATGCCTAATAACGAGCATGGGTGATTCCAAAACCATGTCCACATATTATGGGTTAGGTGTCTGTTTTAAACATTCCTTTCACAGTGCTTAAAACAGAATTCACTGTGAGCACTCAAATGTTGTAAACTGGGTTATTGAAATGCATAGTTATGCAGATGCATGAAAGACAGGAACACAAGGAAATGTCTGAGGCAAAGGAGACAGATCATTGTGAATCAAATAAAATACATTCTTAAGCAAGACTGATGAAAAACAAATTTCAAGTGGTTATCTGGGTTAGAGCTAATGGGTGGGATTACAAGACTTTTATTTTCATTTATTTGTGAATATTTTCCAAATTTCATACAATGAAAATGTTTGTATGGAAAGAAAAAAAAAGATCACAAAAAAATATTCAAACAGGTCATTTAAACAGAAAGAAATAATGGAAATAGAGCCAACAACTTTCATGTTAAATCATGAATTTGACAGCCATCACATTAATGCAAATTTTTAAAAATTAGGAGAACACCTTAGGGCTGACACCATGATAATGCCTAAACACACATTCAAAAAAGCCTCCTATCATCTCAAACCCTATATAATTAGAAGACAATTTCTGCACAGCCAGGCACTTTCTATTTCAATTCCTCCTACCTGTTTTGAAAACAGGCTTTGGAAATACAGTACTATGCTCTATAATTAATTTTTACTATAAAACAGGACCAATGGCAAAGTATTTAAGCATGTGTTTAACTTATTAGTTATACAACTGCATAATTTATTCTGGCAAAGTATTTGGCAATATCTTTAAATCTGATGAGTTAGCCCAGTAATTAGTTTTTAAACCATTCACCAAAGTCCCAAGTGTCTTTGGCTTTATCCTCCAACTTAGCACTAGAGTCATTCAAGTGCATTACACCAGTTTTTACAAAGCAGAGCTTTATAACCCATGAAGCTGAAATATAGTATTCAGTTCCAAAAGAGCTCTGAAAACTTCTGAACAAATTCTATAAAACAACCTCCTGGCCTGCTAACTTTCTGGCCACTGATATCTAAAAGTAAGCACCAAGAGAAAGGAAATCTATGCGCAGTCTATCAAAGTACCGTATTAACCAAACTAATGGAAAATTACAACATTCCTGGCTCAGTCCACACCTCTCTACACTGCCGATCCCATTCAACAGGCTGCTGATATCACAGCAGGACAACAACAGGCACCTACTACACACCAGGCCCTGTGCTAGGCTCCATGGATCAACACAAAAACAAAGCAGTCTTTGCCCTCAGAGCCTGGAAATCTACCACCACCAAACATTTATAAGCATTTACCATGTGCTACGCTGTAAATAACAGCCAACAGGTCCCAAACATGGACCCATGTACAAAATGCTAATTAATCTTCATAATCTGGCACACTAAGCCCAAGACTAACCTCAGTCTTTCTCATCACAACACTCAAGGTAACCCTTCGCAATCAGAATTAGCATGCAAGATGAGACCTATATGACATCCTGGTCTCAACACAGGGAGATGCAAGTAACTGAGCAGCAGAAGCTCTGACTTCTACATGCACAAAAATGAATCATATTGAAAAGAGATGGTGATGGGCTCAACACTCAGCTAGGGTAAGGCTTCGGTGAAGAAAAGCCAGGACAGACACAAAAAAGATGAGGAAAAGCACTCCAGCAGGTTTGGAGCAGGACTTAAACAAAATCATGAAGGAGAAAACACAAGTGATGTATTTGGAAAACAGTGAGCTTGGCAGGTGTGGAGTTCATGTGGGGAAATAGCAGGCCATGGCTAGAAGGGAATTTGAATGATATTGTAGGGGGTAAAAAAACTAAAGCAGGAAACTGTGTAGACTAGACCCTTTGTGACCTGGGGAGAGTCACTTAACTTCTCTGGCTTCAGTTTCATCATGGTACATGAGTGTGTGTGTTTGGGGGGAAGGGGTGTTTAGATCAGAGCAGGGCTGGCAAATCCATGGCACCTGTGCCACTAGGCACTCTGCTAGTTTCTTGGAAAAACACCCCTCATCAATCCCACCGCTCTCTTCTACTGAGCTACACACAGGCTCTGAATCCATCCAACACATCTCCAACTCCAGACAAGCCTGTAAGCTCTAAAAAAAGAGCTCATGATTCTGAGACTAACTGAAGTGATGAGGGAGCTGGCATCAGACAATGAGGAGCTTTTACTACTCACCTATATGCCTGAAAACTTCTCTTCATCATCAGCAAAACTGCCAAGTGCCTGAATACAATTACAATAATGTAATACATAGTCTCTCACCCATCTCCTTAAATTCTTCATTGGTCAATTCTAGCCATGCAGCATCCATGTCGTTGAGGTCATAACGACACACACTGTCAGCCAGTGTCCGGATGTCCACATAGCCCAATTCTGGAGGCTCAGAGCCCGATGAGACGATGTATTTCTTGGGCCTGATGAACATGAGGGACTTCTCTTCAGACACGACCCTAGTTAACAAGAAAACAAGGCAGCCAGGTTATCTTTCCTGCCATATAAAAGGAAGTTTGTCAGAAGGCCCCAAGTGTAGTTTCCTCCTCCAACCCTCAAAACTCCAGGTCATCACAGAAAAACCACCACAGGAGGACCCAGGTTAATAAAAAACCCAAATGCCACTGCTAACAAAACTCTAACTAGACGTAGTCAAAGTCCCCCCAAAATGGAAATAGATACAAGTGAAAACACGGCAAGCAGCAAATATTTTTAAAACCAGCTTCTTCTTCCCCTTGGCTTCCCAGGACACCACTGTGCCCTGCCACTATGTATGACAGCAGATGCTCAGGCCTGCTGGCAACACCAGAAACCAGTGACCCCTAAGTTTCAAGGGCTAGCCATTAAATCACTTTCCATTTGTCAGACCTATCCATTCCTGCTGGAGGCCATTAGAACCAGAGCATGTGCCTAGCACTGGGTTTTCAAAAACATCTGAGAGGCCAGAGCAGCCACACAAGCCACATAAGCAGGGGCCTACACAGCAGAATGCTGGGGGACCAAGGGAAGAAACCCATCAACTCTGACCTTAAAACTAAAGAGAGGGGAAAAAAAAAAATCAGCCCTCAGCCATTACTAAGAAATCTAAGAATGAGAGCATCCCAGTCAAGTAAGCGACCCTATCTACAGAAACTGTGGTCCCAGGAACAGGAGCACAAGTTTCATGGCAACAGGCTTGTGTTCTTCTCATACTGCTACACGCTCTCCCCCAACCTGTCAGCACTTGGAGAAGTGCTTTCTCAAAATCAGTGATAGCTCATGAGAACATCAAATCACTCTCTACTTGGAATGACAGGTCCTCTTTGTTAAGGTAAACACCCAGAATCTGAGGCCCCACACGTTCCAACAAAGTTCTTCCACATCTCCGGGTTTCAGCAGTTTGCATTAATATCAACAAGTTGCCCATAGAATTTGTCAAAGTATTTCATCACTCATAATAACAGATTGATTGTTGTCTACACTACACTGAGATGAGCAAACTGAAGAGACTATTTCTCTTATTCCATCAAGAACAGGATTTCAGGTAAAATTTCTCATAAACTAAATTGACTTGTATTCCTTTTTTCCTGGGCTCATAACTGAAATTGAACAATTCAAGTGGGATCGGGATTGCCAAAGCTAAAACTGTTGCTACTGCATCTCAGATAGAGACTCTAAAGCAAATACAGTTTATTGTGCATGATGACAAGCTCTGCTCTGCTGTCAGGATTCTAGCCTACGGAGGCCAAGTTGATCCTTTCTGATAGCTCATGTAAGCCTGCGTACTGATGACGGGCTGTGGTAAGATGTGGGCATTTTTTATCATTGGATAGATTTCTCACAGACAGCCCAAAATGACAATAATTAAAATCGTCAAGTGCCTGAAGGGACACAAAGAGGTAAAATTCAGTCTGTACTCAGCAACAGTATGAGACAATTTCACACAACAGATAGCTGACTGACAATACAGCAGAGAAACCACGGGCTAGCTGAGCAGAAGACACTCAATCCTCTCTCCCTAAGATGAGCCTCCAAGTCAATGGAGCTGTGTGGTAAGGAAATGAACAAACAGGCTCCAACCTTATTCTGAGCCCAGTCAGCCAAGAACCTGACTCTCAGAGACCCTTAAACGGATAAGTAATATATAAGTAAATCCAAAGAAAGAACTTCCTCAAAAGGAGTGAACTGCTGCAAGACCCAAGAAGCACCCTTGCTGGTTCCCAACAAGTCTAGACACTACTCTCCAGGAAAGCCCCTCTCCAGGGTGAATAGGACCCAGGTGAGGAAACAAGTGCAGGAAATGAAGAAGCAGCCGTGTGAATATCCAAATGTTCCTCTCCTCCAGCCAGTCACTTCCCAGAATGTCTTGGAATATGGCCTCCTTTCACAAAAGAGCAGCACCTTCCTAAGATGGCTTTAATGTTAAGTTCGGAGGTCCAGGGTCCTCAAAATCACCACCCTTTGGGCCTGAAGTGTGTTTCTACTATATTTCTATTTCTACACGAGACCACACGTTATTTTACTGGTAACTCAAAAATGTCCTCTTCTCAGACACCGTTTATCTGCTCTGGCTGTCAGGGAAGAAGGGCAAGGGGGTGGGGGCGCATCTCGCCTTGAGACATATCTACCTGGCTACGGGCTGAGGGATGGTCCCAGGGCTCACTGGCACCTGAACACCCTTCTCCCACTCCTGTCTCCAGGGGTCTGCCAACACATAGTACTCATCCGGGTTCAGCTGGTAAGAATCATGCAACTTCATAGCGGTGATCAGGTCTGTCCTAAACACCTGGAAAGGGAGAAAAAGGGACAATGACATTTGATATTTGCATTCTTAGATTGCTGGCAGCTGCAGGGTAACCATGGAGCTGCCATGTAACGAGGTCACTGTATCAACATAAAACAAACCTGACCTATTACGGAAAAACCCTTAGCCTAACATGCTTTCACCTCACTCAGGCACAGGCAGCAATACAGCTGACACCTCCCTGCCCTCTTACTCCCTCATTAACACCACAAGCCACAGCAGTGTCTGCAACATCGTCATCATCAACAACAAAGAAACCTAGCTGTCCTCTTCCAAAAAACTTCTGAGGAGTCTCAAATTCACCAAGATGGCTGCTAAAATCATTAATCTGAAAACCTGTGGAGGAAGATATTTCACTCAAGGGTGCTCTTTAGGTAAATGTTTAGAAATAAAACTATGCTAACCATACAACAACTTCCAAGCCAAAGCCTTCTGTAACTACCAGGGCTTTGTCTACTATACACTGCTCAGTTCAATGCTCAGTTCAATGCTTACTCAAACTGCCACCACCCTCCCCCTGCCTCCCAGGATACCAGGGCTGATGCAAAATATCTGGTGAGGTCAAGGTCCTGGCTGGCTAGTGCCACGCAGAAGTACAGGTCTGGAAAAATGTGGGAGAGAAACAACAACAGACTTGGAATGTCAAGTCAGAGGACAGGCCTGTAAAGAACATGCTTGTTGACACACCTTCACCTGGAAGGTGAAGCAGTATTTGTGAGCAAAGGAGATGGCAGGAAGAAAAAAAAGAAGAGGAAGAAAACAAAAAGCCACTACCCTCTTTCGACCCTGCCAAAAACAGATAGACCCATAACACTCAAAAACACTACTCTGCCAAGACAATTACTCAATTCACAGGCCAAAAGAAGGAAAAAACCACAGGCAAGGCAGCCCCCCAGCGCCTGTTCCTCAGCTCATCAGCCTGTGGCATCTGCGGTAAATGAGGCCTGACCAAGCAGGGAGAAACGGCAGGATCACAGCTCCATCTCACAACCGGAGATGCACACCCAACTCCCTCTCCAGCCTCGTCCTCAAGTCTAAGGGGCTACATAAGGAAGCTCTGACCTTGGCATTAGCTCCAGCCAAAAGTTGTGTTTGGCACAGAGTGAGCCTGCATCTGTAAGCTACACTCTCTGTTTACACAAGTCACAATACTTAACTCTCTTCTCAGGACAGGGAGTTCTTTCTTGTGCTGCTAAGCACAGTTCACATTATATGCCTGCTAATGGGTCTATGTTTGTTTTTTCTGGTGGCTTTTCAGGGTGGTGATTACTTTAATAAACTTCACCATAATAAAGTCTGAAGCAGTGTCTGAATAAAAAGGCCATTTCTCCAGCCTGCCATTTTTTGATACCAACTTTTCCCCAGGATACCATTCCTTCTTTCCAAAGTCCTAATAATGAACAAGAACCTGGCCTTGACCTTCCACAAAATCCCAAGTAAGATCGGGTTACCTCAAAGCAATAGCCCGTGACGCAGGTGCCCAGCCCAGACAGGCATTACCTTCATTAGCCATGGCTTTCCCCACCCCCCAAATGAAAGTTCTTTACTGCCTAAGTCACAGGTCTACACCTCCAAACAGGCAAATCAGATAAAAACATATTCCAAATAAGTCTTATAAGTAAAAAATAAAGGAGTTTGCCAAAAAAAGAAAAGCAAACTGAACCAAAGAGATAAGAAAAGGCAGCCCACCATTCCTTTACTTAAAGATTCAGGTGAGGAATTGATAAAAAATTTAAACATATGCCTCAAGAGTAAATTCCTGAGTCCCTGGCAGAGTTCAACATTAAGTACTTTTAGTATAAAGAAATCTGAACTCAGGGCTAAACTCAAAAAACTTTTAGAAGTAGATCTGGACCAAAGCAGGGATCCCAGCTAAGGCCAGCGTGCTGTTTCCTGCTGCTCGGCCTCCATCTCACTGCTTGGTGCAGCACGGGAAGGATGGCTCCAACTACACTCCCAGGGCAATGGTTCTCGTCCAGCCAAGTATCAGCTACTTATTACAGTCCCCCTTGTATTCCTGTGCTCAAATAACAGGAGCACAGCATCAACATCAGGAAAGAATTCTGGGGATTGTGGAGAAACAACATAGGGAATTAAAGAAGAAATACAAAAGAGCAATAGAAACGTTCCAATACCACCAGAAAGGAAGGACGCACAATAGGTTCGAAAGGACTGGAATAAATCAAGGTGATAAAATGCCACTATCCCATGAACATGTTTAAGTGTCCCCAAGGGTGGTTGTCTGTAATTCTAAAAGATGTATACTGCTTCCTCGTGGAAGATGCTATTCCACAGCTAAGCAACTCCGACACTCCTCAACACAGCGCTCCGCTTGCATCCCCCATTATATCCTGAGAAAAAGAAGTGCCTCCATGGAATGCCAGCCTCAGCTTCGCCATTATAGGATGAGGCTGTCTTTAAAGCCATTCCTTTAAGAGGCAGCACAAAACCGAAGGGTTTAACAGAAAACTCCTTCCCATCACCTGCTCACTGGAAAATTAAGTGTCATTTTCTTCAATGATTTAAATCCTCACAGCCCAGAAAAATTTTCAGGACTGGTAGGGTCCCTTAATCAGCAAAGGCCAACAAAGAGAAATGCACCTGAAAACAATTTTAAACACACAAATAAATAAAATGTAGGGGAGCAGGGTAAATGTAAGATGAACACAAATTGGGAAATTAGGGGGAAAAGCCCTAGCATAATCCCCAAAACAAAACACCCAGAATTACATTGGGTTCTTGTCAAACAAGCCACAAATTTGTGGCTAAAACTAACTTGGGGCTGGCAAAGACTGGCAGCAGCTGAACTCGCTGATCTCCTGGCCAGAAGAAAAGTTGTTGGGAACCAGCGAAGATGGAACAGAAAAGGAAAAAACGAATCGAATAGCTAACATTTACAGAGCACTTTCTATGTGTGATGAACTATTTGCATGCTTGTATGTATTAACCTACATGTATTCGCCCGCTTAATCCTCACAAAAGTCCTGAGATAGATGGATACCTGTTATCCCCATCTTACAGATTTGGAAAACTGAGGCACAGAGAGGTTGAGTAACTTGCCCAAGATTACACAGACAGACATCAGTCAAGCAGGGGTGTGTGTCAATAGAATATACTCATGCACGCAGGTGTATGACATGCACAGTCACACAAGCATTCAGAAAATACCTCCGAAGGCTTTCGATCTTCATGTCTGGAGCACGAACTTCTCCTATGCTGGGATCTGGAATTCTGGGACCATGTAGTTGACAGGCCTAAAGATACAAATATCCAAATAGAACAATTAAAAACTGCCCAGACTACTGGGTGTTCACAAGTGTGTTTTGTTTTGTTTTGTTTTGTTTTGTTTTGTTTTTTACACAGACTCACCTCGGCAGCACACCATAGATGACCAGAGATGCTCCGCCCTCCCTTTTCTCTGATAGAACACCTTCCTCCACTCCCACCACTTACTTAACACCCATTTCCCAAAGCAGGCCCAACAAGAACACTGTGATCTGCGCTGTGCTCAGTGACAATGCATCCCAGGTACAGCACACAAGAGAAGAGAGATGGAGCTGTCATCCATAAGCCTACATTTTTTAAACAGTTTTATTCATAAACCATACTGTAAGCCTGCACTTTTTAAGTCAAGAGGTTCAAAGTCTCACAAGGGTAAACACAAACTGGAAAACACTTTACTGACTTTTCAGTAAGCCTTCTAAATGCTGGGATCATTATCCTAAATCCTAAGCCCACCCCCAAAACATAAAAACAAAGTTATTACTCCCCAAAGCATAAAAATGTAGTATTCCCTGCAACAGGGAACCTCAAATCAATAGAAATTTCTTCAAGTGCTATAGCCAAAAACCTCAAAAATCGTTGACTCCACTTTCTCACAAAAAGGCCAATTGGATCTTTTCCCTAAAGTACTCTAATACTCTGCAATCTGGCCTCTTAGCCCCACCAGACTGCTGACACTGGGGACCTGACCAAGACACCAACACCTCTGAAGTGCCAAGTTTGAGCTCTTCTAGGCCTTAAGACTTCTCTGCAGCACCAACAACTCCGGAAATGTTCCCTTTGCCTCGATGGCAGTTCTCTTTCCTGAGGTCCCCACTCTGTGGGTTTCTAGTCTTCCACGTCAAACTCTCTCCTCTCCCCACTCCCTAGAGACCCCTCATTCACGCTCATCATCTTACTCACACACCCGAAGGACAATGTCTGCTCAACATTCCTAGACTGACTTAACCTCCCTCCCAAGCTCCAGACCCAATTTTCACCTTCCCATTAGACACCATCCCCAGGCTGGGGTTCCCTAGATCTGCAAACTCAGCATTACAAAATCTGAGCTCAATATTTTCCCCAAACTTACTCTTCCTCTTATATTCCTATTTTGACGACTATCACCATCTCTACTTAGTAAAAAATAAGAGTTATCCTAGATACCTCTCACTTTGGACACATCCAATCAGTGGCCAAGTCATATTCTACTTTCCAATACCTCAAAATTCCTGCCCCCTTCTCCAATGCTGCTGCCACCTCCTGTTAATTCGTTATATGGACAACTGCAAGGGCCTCCTATTTGTGGGTGCCAATCCTGCTGCTAGAGATCCTAAACCACTCTCACCCACCTGCGGTATCTATTTAACTTACTAATAAGTCCCCTCCACTTCAAACATTTAATCATCACAACAACCCAGAATTAAAAACCACCTCACCACCCCACCCCACCCCCATTAAAAAAGTCAAAAGCCTAAGGGAACAGTCATTCCCCTAGTAAAAGCACTTGTCACTCAAAAGGAAGTCCTTATCTCTATAGATTCCAGGGACAGGGGCACAGACTCAAAGCATCCATAAGACCTTGGAGATAATAAGATATAGATCCTGCACAGGAGCCTATCATCAGATTTGAGATGACTGAGACTAAAGGGGATTGCCAAGCTTCCCTCTGATGGGGAAGATCACCAGTTCCAAGGTCCCTTACTGGGCCTACTTACTGCTAGCCAGAATTAAGATTTCCTACAGGTGGCCCCATTGCTGGTACTACTGCATATCTCAGCAAATGTTTTAGAAAATTCTTCCAAAGAAAATAATAAAGCATGTCTCTTTATACTCCAAATGAACAACAATGTTTCACTCCCACATTGAAAGAAATGTTCTGGGCACCCAGAAAGAAATATTCTGGGTGAGCCCAGCTTACAGAAATTCTAAATCTGGTCATTACTGGCAAAAGGGAAAACAGAAGCCAACTTAGGAACCTGGAGATGAAGGTGGTTGGGTAGCTCACAATGTCTAGAGAGGCTTCTCTTTCACCCTCTGGTCCTGGAGACCATCCTCCAGCCGATACACAGCCCGAGAGAAGAGAAAGACAGGGAAGAGCATATGCCACGTCTGGTTGGGATTCCTAGAAGGTTCAGGGAGCAAAAAAGAAGAGGGCAGGGCAGAAAGAGATGGCCCATTTACTTTGAATTACTATGGAAAGGGTTAAAGATAAATGATAAGGAACAAAGTCAGAAATTCAAAAAAGAATCATTCCATTAAGTATACTTTAGAACTAATACAGTTGGGAAAGTCCCTTACAGTCAAATATTTTCAATGTTAAAGCAGAAACAAATCTGTTAACTCTTGCTTTCTGTGACCCTTTTGCCTCTCCTTAGGGACCTGTCAGGATCCTTCCTAGGTCATACCCAAAGTTCCCAGGAAACATGCAGCTTTGCTGGCAACAGAACACAACCCAAATAATGATAATTATTTAGAAACTTTTCCTAGAACTCCTTTTATAATCTTGAAAAAAAGTATCTGCACTATGTGTGCTTTTAATAGCAGAATCCAAAAATGCTACAAATTTTTATCCAACAGTATTAACCAAGAGATACTCTGGTCCATCCAGAAATAGTCTGTTCCTCTTTCTTTGATTTATTTAATGTTGATATAATTCAAAAGGAAGAAGACAAAGAAAATGAATTTTATTCATAGAGGCAGAAAGTAGACTAGTGCTTACCAGGGGCTGGGGGTAAAGGGGGAGTCATTGCTTAATGGGTATACTGTTTCTGTTTGGGGTGATAAAAAATGTTTTGGAAATAGTGGTGATGGTTGCACATTGAAAAATGCAATTAATGCCACTGAGTTGGGTACTGAAAAATGGCAAATTTTGTTATATATTTTTTACCACAATAAAAAAAATATATATTTTTTAATGAATCCTATTGAACTCACTTTGCAGAAATGGAAAGACTGGGGGAGGGAGGAGTTAAATTTAAATTATCACTGACATAAGGTACTGTTTTAAGCAGCTTTATTTATAAAAAGCCCCACATTGGATGTCCACCAACAGACTATGAATAAATAAACAAATTAAGGTATATCCATGCAATGGAATACAACCCAGCAATAAAAAGGAATGAACTATTAATACGTACAACAACATGAATGAATCTCAAAATAATTGTGTTGAGTGAAAGAAACCAGACCCAAAAAAAAAAAAAAAGTGCATACTATATTGTTCCATTTATATAAAAGTCTAGAAAACGCAAACTAGCCTATAGTCAACGAAAGCAGATCAGTGGTTGACTGGGGAGAGTTGGGAGGGAAAAATCCCAAAGGGGCACAGAAAACTCAGGGGGGTGATGGATACTTTACTACCTTCATTACGATTTCATGGGTGGAAACATGTCAAAATCTATCAAATTGTACACTTTAAATATATGCAGTTTACTGAATGTCAATTATCCCTCAATGAAGCTGTTAAAAAATTGTTACTGACAGAAAATAATTGATGATTTTCTATCATCCATGAACAGTAAAGGAAAAGAAAATGCTCTATTTTACTTCACACAGACACAAATGATTTGTATAAAGCCTTGACGGTGCTGCTGAACCAGGTGGAAATCTGGACTGGGTGACGAGAGAATCAGAGGGACAACTGCCCTTCCTTCCAAGTCCAGTAGAGCTATTTGTGCTCATGATCTCTTCCTTCTGATTTTCTTGCTCCTCCTAAAAATGGTTACTATCTCAAGAGCCATTGGTACCAGACACAGAATGATGATTTAGAATATACAGTATACCTAAGTCAGTGCTGTGAACACAGAAGATTCTCAATAAATATATTTGAGAAGGGGAGTGGACAAAAATACAACACCGTGGTTCAGCACAGTCAGTCATGCTCAAAGAGAAACATCACTGTAACACTAGAACTGAAGGCAACATGAACCAAGACCACACTCCTGATTTGCCTATTAGAAGGTATGCTTTTGAGTTCAAGGAACATAAGTTAAAGGAAGGTAAAGAAAAAATATATTTAAAGAAATAATTGGTGGGGCAACCGCTTTCTGATTAGAATGCAACCACATGTACAGAAACACCAACTAAAGACCCAAAGCTATAGCTTGACCTTACTACACCAGTACTTCTCCCTGCAGCCATGCCATCTCCAAATACCTCCCAGATGGTCAAGAAGCATTCAGAATATTATCAGAATAAAAATAATCTATATCCCTTTTAATTAAAATTAAAAGTCATAAAGCACTCTTCTGAAAGCATGCTGGGAAAAAATCAAATAAAAAAAGAGGGTATCAAAACACCAAAAAGATTGGGAGACTGATTTACGCTATAGCAAAACACCAGCCAAATGTCATTTTAAAAATTGTGTGCTAATATTATGCTGGGTTGGTGCTGCATTTGTTTTTGTTTTCAGAGTGCTAACTTAATTTAATGACAAACTAAGGATACACAAGTAAAATTTTGTTTTCTTTTTTGCTTTCAGGTGAGGAGTTAGGAACTCTGAAAATTTGGTAACAATATCTAATTTTTTATGTTATCCACATACAAATAAGATTATTTCCTAGAGTTTTAAGTCCACTCTAGAGACAAATATAAGTGACAAAAAAATTCTTGATGTAAATTATTTCAGAGTAAGAAACAATCTTATATAAACCTTGAAAAGACTAAATGGAAAAAATGGTGGTATTTGTTTTGTGTTTGTTTTGCTATCTTCTACCCTCCTCCTTAAAATAGAACCTTTTGTCTTTCATCATTTGTAAAAATGTGTCACAACAATGGAAGGTGTTGGTGATGGGGGATGTATGGGAATCCTGTATAGTACTGCATGATTGTTTTGTTAACTCACAACTTCTCAAACAAATAAACAAACAAACGGAACCTTTTGGAGCAATACAAGTTTATGAAAGGCTCATTTACTGCAGCACCATGACTATTTTCAAGCAAATGGACCCTGCCCACGCATAACATTCTGCACCCTGCTTTCTGGTCCTATTACACAGAACATGCTCTTTAACATACTAAAAATATCCAAGCTGCCTTCGCCCTAGATTTAAAACAAGGAAAAACCTCATGAGTAAACCTAATATATACTGCACAAACCTCCCATATTTGGTAGTTCGTATATGTTAAGCCTCTCAGGTTGCACAGCACATGAGAGGTTCAAAAATCAGAATGAGTGGTGGTCTTGGTGTTCACACAACTACAAAATTCAAACTAGGAAAGAACCTCACCACTGACCAAATGATGAAACTTGTTGGTTCTCTGACAGAGCTCCTGGACACTAAATAACATGCTGGTGACTTTAGGACTGTTCAACTAGCCTGACAAAGTAAGACACTTTGGACCAGGAAGTATCTAGTCCAGCAGACTGGTGTCACGGCAACAGTGCCCACACCTGCACTCCAGCACCTGCAAATTCCTTAAAGGCTAGGCTATTTCTGTGCAAGGAAAGCAATGCCATATAAATTCCCATCTGGAAGTAAGCAAATTTAATCTAGTTACCATTGCTTTATAAGTAATGCCTTTTCCTCCCTCCATTCCAGTAACTGCATGATAGAAGACAAATATAACTTCGTTTCTATCAGGGGCTGACCCTATACCTACCATAGCTCTTATATCCCAGCTCCATAGCCCAACTCACTTCCACCTTCCAAAAATGTTTAACAAAGGCATAATACATATATTCAAAGAACTGGCCCAGAAACATTTCAACATGTGGGCCTTCAAACAGTTGACACGCAAACATTTCATAGTCACCCACCACTCAGCTACTGAGTCCAAGGGCCACAGAAAAGAGTAATCCACCAACTAGATCATTTTGTACCAACTGCTCCCTAAGTCCAAGAAGATGCTCTGCAGTCAATGTCAAAGTAAAGCCACAAGACAGATTTGAAAACAGGCAAAGCCACCTCTGTGTACCTTGAGGAGATGTGCGTACAACACACACTCTGCAGAATTTGAACCAAAATTCCCATATTTCATGAATTCTTCCACAACTCCTTGGTGTAAGATGCAATTGGTGGGGGAAAATGAGCAAATTAAAGGCACAAACAGGAATAGAACTGGAGGCAAAAGAGAAACCAAAGCACATAGAGCACATAAAAAAAGAAAACGTTATCAAAAAGTTTAAAGGAAGTCATTAATTGCAGTGAGATATGTTTCATCCACCAAACATTTTCTTGTTTACCTATTGATAAGGACAGAGAGAGCCCAGAAAAACAGAAGTCATCACATAATCCCCAAACATTATATTTGCCACTCATCAGTCTGCATTACTAAGTGACAAAATTAGTAAGTTTGAATTTCACTCAGCTCTCTTTTCTGTTCATTTGTTATCACAGGTGGTGGTGGAGAGCCTAGCACTGACAACTGTGAAAGAAAGATGTTTCTAGGTGTGGCGACCACAACAGGGAAGGCCCCACACAACCCCACCCAGATCTTCTTCCCACTAGGAGGACAACATAGCCCTGAAATTTAGGAAATTAAACAGGAAAAGGAATCCTTGCTTCACAACTTTAGGAAAAACTTTAAAGTATCAGCACACTTCTATCATTCCTTGTAGAAGTAGAAAGTAAAGGAACCAGTTTCCTTCTGGATCTTTGAGACACCACATTTTAAAACAAACAAAACAAACAAAAACACTATTTATAACTCACTCCCACGACTTCTGTATCTTATCCTAGCCAAAACCCCATATTTTGAAAACAGTTTGCCAACTGAACAGTATTCATTAAGTATTATTTAATTCTCTTCCTATTTTTATAGCAAAATATGTAAGGACACTGATCAGAGCTAGTAACTGGCCTGAGATAACCAATAATATATAATTCCTGCCAAAAGCAGGGACACAATGTTTTAATTAGCTTCTGCAGATTTATTAAGGATAAAATGCAACCTCCTTTAGATTCTGGAAATACTAAAAATAGCTGGTGGACCCCATTCCTACATTTGCTGAAACCCATAAGGACGGAGGATCCTGGGCTAGGAACCAGGAAACAAAGTGATTGTCTCCCTGGGCCACACCCTGGCAAAAAATGTAACTTCAGAGACTGGCTGGGCCACCCAATCACAGGAGCCTAGCAATTACAGACACAACATGCAGACACCTCCAAGCTTTGGGATCCAACTGCAGGGCCCGCCCTCCAGGGCAACTGGAGGAAAGCTTCAACAACTACGGCTGCAGCTTTATGAGGGCTGGCACCTGGCACAGAATATGCTTCTCTATCCCCTACTGTAAATACCACACTGGTATTTCCCTGGACCAGGCCAGAAAACAAAGCAAAGGACTCCAGACCAGGAGGCCAGCTGGGCCCAGCATGGCTGCGGCTGGTGCCATAGACCCATGCTGACGCCTGCAGCTGCCTCTCCCTCCACTTGGACATGCTCTGCATTGTGCTGGGAGCTGCTGCCAAAATTCTGTCAGGGCTGCAGGCTGGAGTGTGGCCACTGCCCAGACCCAGTCTTCTTACAAGCAGGGTTTTCCAAGTGTTCAGACCTGACATGAGGGAGGGCAGAGTGTGGTGAGGTTCCAGAAGGAGAGCTCACTTCTGTGGACATGACTGGAGGGGCAGAAGGCACCCTCCCTGCCACCCACCCCCAAAGCCAAGGTGAGCCTATACAAGAGCACTGACTCCCACTCAAATAGGCAGACTGGAGGCAGAGGCCTACACGGTGACCAGCTGCCCTCAGAGAGGGAGGAAACGGGTGTGTTCTGTGGTGTGGATATGTGTATATTTTTTATAAGGCCTGGCATTCCAGGGGTTTTTAATGAGAGTTGTTTGTTTACCACTCTCATCACCCAACATAATTACCAAATCATTAAGCCCAGGCCAACAGAGAACAGCCACAAAGCACCAATTTATGCTTTATATTGAACCAACTGTACAAGAAAGGACAGCCTACCATCGCCCAGCAACTATCATCCTCCCCTCCCACCACCAAGAGATTTCCACATGCAGCTTAGGAACTTCGAAGTCTATCTAGGTTAACCTTCCTGTATCCTATAAAGATTTACTTTAACCCCTTTCCCCCACAGCTTCCTCAGAAAGGCCAGCACTGACATGAACATATTAAAAAGAGGAAGAAAATGCCCATCACAGACAGAAGGCAGCAAATGAGGTGACTTTTGATGGACACATTTTTGGTGAGGACTTTGGGTGCTTTCCTCCTCCTTTTCTAACCAGAGTTCTGGGTGGAAATACTTTTTTAAGCATTTAGTCTTCCGGAGCTTTAGGGAGAACATTAGGGGCCTCTGGATAAATGAGAAGGACTAGACTAGGCCAGGGTCCAGAAATACACTGTCCAATACAGTAGCTACTATCCACTGAAGCTGTTTTAATTCAAATTTAAATTAATTAAAATTAAATTTAAAATTCAGTTCCTCAGTTGCACTAGCAAATATAGAATATTTCCATTCTATTGTACAGCCTGGCTGGTCCAGAAAGAGAAAGGGCAAACGACTGCTCGGGGCTGGACCAGGCTCCAGGACCGCC
The DNA here is from genome assembly GCA_029593785.1 of Cabassous unicinctus. NCBI lineage: Eukaryota > Metazoa > Chordata > Mammalia > Cingulata > Chlamyphoridae > Cabassous > Cabassous unicinctus. The sequence continues at coordinate 2,961 of JAQZBX010012656.1, read as the reverse complement.
TACTGTAAACCAGCTCTCCAAAGAAGGAAGTAAGGCAGGAAGAAGAGCAAAAAGAGTTAAGCATAAACCTGTCACTCAATGCCAAAAAAATATTAAAATAGTAGGTCTCTTAACCTTTTACTGAGTATTATTAGTATGCAGAGGTAATTCCTGAAACCTTCTGATTAATTCTGTACCTAAAACAGAATTAATCCCTTCCTCCCCACCCCCCATAGCAGCGACGCCTTGCTTTCTAATTGACAGCTTTTATTCTATTCTAAACTTGAGACAATAGAAAACAACCCTGTTTGCCCAAAAACTATTCATTCTTCAGGACCAGCTCAACCTTCATCTCCCCTTCAGGTTTCCCTGGCCCTCCCCTCCTTTGAATGAGCATTTCATCCGAATACACTGCCACAGCTCATCAAAAAGGCATCTCTATTACTGCCCTGATGACTTTATACCAGAGCTGTTGTCTCTATATGTCTAAGACTGAGTTCCTTGAAAGCAGGCCCAATTCCTTTCCCATCATACAGTCCAACAAGTTTAATTTATGATGGAAACTCTCTTGAGTTTAATTTGTGATGTAAAATATAGCTCACGGGCTGAAGTTCAGGCACTGTGCTTGGTACAAAATTTCTTTCTGTTGTCTGAGGGGAGCTTTTCTCTGAGTAGTCTATGAGCTTCTCAAGCCACAGATGCTGTGACATTTATTTTGACTGCCTGGAAGTCAACTAACTTCTGGTTCTCAGCTGCACTATGAAACTATGAGGGTGCCAGAGAGCTGAGATGCAGACAGTGGTAGTATTAAATACAGTCATGTCAAAATCAAGTGAAGAGCACTGACACACAACCTATTAAAAACATGTACTTTCTATTTTCACATCACACTAGGCAGTCTTCTCTATCCCCTTGTATCAACTTGAATTAGTTAATAATTAACTAGCTTTAAGTTCCTTTTTCATAAAGAACCACTGTGGAGTACCAAACGATGCTTAGGAAAAGCAGACATACCAGTGACTCCGGGAACTGGATTATTCATCCTTGGAAAACAAACAGGAACCCTCGGGAATGCCTGCCTGCAGTCAATCTTACCAAGAAAGATTTAGTTACAGACCTGCAGTATCACACTCAAATGTGTTTCTCCCGGCTTTGGCTTTCTCTGACCTGCCTGATATGCAAAGGGCCTCAGCTATTTAGAGCATTACATTAAAAAATCATGTTTTTACACTGACCCAAACCCCAATAGGCTACAAGCACAACAAAGCAGGACTTACTGCCATTGTCGTCAGAATCCTCACTGCTGCTGGGAAGGCGACCTCGTTTCATGATCTCCCCGGGAAACAGCAGGCAGCCTGCAAAGCAATGAGACAGCACTTAACCCAAGATGATAATACACAATCATCAAGTTGTGCTTAGGATGGCAGCCCAGGATTTACAGCATACAAAAGCAAACAAATGGCTTTGAGTAGCATTTGAATTGTAAACAGTAAAAAGACCAAAGATACATAATTAGGCACAATCATTAACAGAACAGGTTAAAAAAAAAAAAAAAAAAGAGGGTTGGGGGTGGGGGAGAAGGCAATTCTGTATCAGTAGGTCTCCCAGAGGTGCCAGGTTTCTCTCTATATTCCTATGACATTATTACAACTACGACTCCAAGAGTCTCTTTAGCTGACTGGCAAGAACCACTGCAGAAAAAAATCCACAGCATTGAACACTGTGCTTCATACAGACAGATTCATATTTTATGGGTATATGGCCAGGGGGAGGGGGGAGAGTGGGGGGTAAGATAGGGGCTGTGCCTGGATGTGTGATTATGCTTCTCAGGCAAATTTTGCTAAAATAATCCTAAAAGCAGAATAACCTAGAATTCTAGGAACAAAATACACGAGGTAATGGTAATGCAAATGTCTCCTCTAGCCAGCTCCAATCCCTCAGCTATCCAGGACTGGAATGTGACTTCATTTAGAACCCAAAATCCTAGAACAGGAAGGGATCACAGATACATAATTCTGATCCAGACCCCTCCCTTCTACTCATTAGGAAACTGAAGCCAAAAAAGGTTAAGCAGTGACTTGCTCTAGGAAACAATGTGGGTGGGGAACTTCTAAGTCTAAATCCAATACTACTTCCAAACTTTACCTTTCAGGTCAGGTACAGCCAAACCCAGTCAAACTAAGAAATCAGTTTGTGTATGTACCTGGTCCACCTTGCCAACTCCTTCCAGGTAACTGGGTTAACAGGCCTTCACACGCACCAAGTAAGAGAAAGACGGCATTTAGGAAAGATTCCCACAGCTATATTCACACAGGACAGCTCTCTAAACATATCCAAAAAACTTTTCTAAACCAAAATTGATCACCCTGACATCTTCAGGGCCCTATCCTTACTCCCAGAACAATGATTCTCAATGAAGATTCAGAAAAAGTATGGCAGACCATCACTTATCCATCCACCCCTCAGAAAAGAACATCCCAGCCTCCCCTCACTGAGAATCACAGCAAGTATAATGTGATAGGTTTCCAATGGGAGGGCAGCATAGTATTCCTGTGTGTAGAGAAACACTGTGCTAGAACAAGACTGTAAATAAAAAAACCAACATTCCATACTAAATGGACATGTAAAAGTGCAATAAAAAAATAAACAAAAATTTAATCATTAAATTGTACAGAATTTCTATTTGGGGTGATGAAAAAGTTTTGGTAATGGACGGTGGTGATGGTAGTACAACATTGTGAAGGTAATTAAAAGCACTGAATTATATATTTGAATGTGGTTAAAAGGGGAAATTTTAGGTTCTGTATGTTGCTAGAATAAATTTTTTTAAAAATTCATGGGACAGTTCATACAGTGAACCCTATACTTTATAGCGCAATTATAAAAATGTGCTTTCATCAACTGTAACAAATGTACCACACTAATGCAAGGTGTTAACAATAGGGTGGCTTAGGGTAACTGTATTTTTTTTTTTTTTTTTTT